>JAHWFO010116589.1:1773406-1797131 GCA_023313115.1 Rhysida immarginata
ATAATAAGCTCTAAATTCGGTCGACTTATGATGTAACAATGTATGGCATTTCAGTTGTTTGGCTTTCTTTTTAGGAGGTGTTGATACATCCCAAATGGCAAAGCAGTCCCCCAATTTGCAAGTTAGGAATTCTTCTTACCTTTATAAACCAGATCATGAAGTTTTTCCTTTCATTTCTACAATGCAATTGGAACACATTCTCCAGTTTATCTTTATTCTAGTTACTCCAGTTTGGCACCATTCGTGTCATGTTATAATCCATTCTTTAATTAAGTGGTTTCTTCAAAAAGTGATATACAGTCAAACCTCAGTTTAACTAATTTTTTTCTCAGTCTTAGGCCTTCTGTTTTAATATAAAATTGTCTTCACTTTAACGAAATTGCAGTTCAACTTTTTTTTCTCAGTCCCTAGGAATTCGTTAAAATGAGGTTTGACTGTATTACTTCTAAATGCCCATTACAAACAGCAATTGTGAATAACGTACACGAATGCCTTTTATTCAAGAACGTTCAAATGTTTTATCGTTGGAAAATGATTAGCATTTTCAGTTTAAAAAAAATAAGAAAAATCCTTTTGGTATGTTTTATTCCAAGTTGTTATTGATTATGAAAATTAATTGAAAAGTTTTTTTGTGGATATGATAATAAATGCATGAGATACCTATGTTTAAGTTAAATTCATTTAAATGAATGAGTTAAAATTTATCCAGTGAAGATGATAATTCTTCATCAAACAAAGGTGTTTTATATAAGCTCTTAATAAACTTACCATGACTGGTGTATCACCTCCTCCAGCTGTTCTATTGTCATCTGCCATTTTATTTTCATCTTGTAAAACAGACATAAGTGGGACTTTTACTGAATGAGTGGTTTCATCTACTGTGACAGCATTCGCATATGAAGAATTTTTTGTCAATCTAAATAAATTTAAAAAAAAAATAAACGGTCAGTTTATACGGTTAACATAATTTCTTTTTAATTTTAAAATCTCAGAAATCTAAATAAATATTTTCTCATTTGTATTTTCTAATAAATCTTCTATCGTTCTATATATATAAAGAAGGATGTTTGTGGGTCTGTTTGTTTGTTTGTGGGTTTGTTTGTTTCTTATACAAATCTACAGTTTTATTCCGACCAACAATGGAAGGCAAAGTTGAATTTGTAACAATGCATAGAATTCCTGTTATTCAGGCTTTTCTTAGGAAAGAGAATTCTTAGTACTTAACAATTTCTTGAAAATCTTTAAAAATGATCAGGAACTGGGGATAATGAGTTAGCAGACTATTGAGAAAGAGTGAAAGACGATAGAAGAAGCACTCCTTTAGCTCCGTGCTATATTCAGCAAATGATAAGCAAGTAAATAGAAGAATCGGTGACCACTAGACTACACAAAGTGATGAATGGCCAATTTTTGCTTCAAGACATCGAAAGAAGAAAGGAAATTGCAAAAAATTATTTAGACTAGAAGGCATCCTTGGAGAGGTCCATCCATTGTGAGCCTTTAAAAAATTTTTTTTTCGGTACATCAAGTCCCGGTATATCACCTAGAATGGATTTTTTCAGTGAAGAGGTAAATTCCTGTCTTTCGGATTTTTCTTAGAATGGATAGTCTCTTCGCACTATATAGTAGTGACTGAGTTTAATTTGGAGGTTTAATTTAGCTTTTTGAGGTTGTTCTGTTTACCTACAAGCGTAATTATCCCAGGCAACGCTGGGTCCTATATATATAAAGAAGGATGTTTCTTCGTTTCTTAGTTTCTTAGGCAAATCTACAGTTTTATTCCGATCTTGATGAAATTTTGCATACTTGACCTTCAAAGCATGAGGAAGGTCACCATCTACTTCAGATTTCGAAAAAAAAATAATTATTGATAAAAAAATCGATACTCATGGTTATGGCACGGCATATTAATGAGAAATATCTCATGACCAACAATGCAAGGCAAGGTTTGTGCAACAATACTTATCAACAATGGTATCAACACGCAATTCACAACTACTCTGCACAGACCAATAATATATTTGTAACAATGCATAGAATTCCTGTTATTCAGGCTTTTCTTAGAAAGTAGAGTTCTTAGTACTTAACAATTTCTTGAAAATCTTTAAAAATGGTCAATAACTGGAGATAATGGAGAGTTAGCAGACTATTGAGAACGAGTGGAAAGACGACAGAGGAAGCAATCCTTTAGCTCCGTGTTGTATTGAGCAAATGGTAATTAGAATAATTGGCAACTGCTAGACTACACAAAGAGATGAATGGCTAAGTTTTTGCATCAAGACATCGAGAGAAGAAAAGGAATTGCAACAACATCAAGTGTACATATAAAGTAAGATTATGTGAGTAAGAAATTATTTAGACTAGCAGTGGCATCCTTGGAGAGGTCCATCCATTGTGAGCCTTTAAAAATATCTTTTTCAAATTTTCATTAAGAACTTTTACTGTATTAATTCTAAGCGTTTTCATGTGTTTTTTTTATTTCAAAATTTATTCCAAAAAAGAAAATTTCCGAGCCATGCCGGGGTTATCACCTAGGTTATTTGGTAGCACATCAGATCCAAACATTTCATAAAAATATATTTTGACTATATTTTGTGGGAATGTGTATATTTTGGAAATTGAGATGCTGATAATGCGATGACTGAACGTTCGTTTCCAAGAATTATTGATAATGAGCATAAAGTGAAGATGCTGTGACAGAACATTAATAAGGCAGCGTCTATTGATTAGGCATAAGAGTCACGCGTTTCTCCCTTGAGTTCCCTATCAAATGTCCAGACGGCCGGCAAAAATATATGTGTCTGGAAAGGAAAGAGAAAGAACGAGTATTGGTCAGAGAAACTCTGCAGCTAAAACAGAAAAAGCTATACGGGCATTGGAAACATTTAAACAATGGGAGTTTCGAATAGAGCAAGAGGGTATAATGCCCCATTCATATTGGACCGGCAAAGCGGCTTTTTCTGTCTCCCCCCCTCCTGCCTCTGCTGCCCGCGCGAGTTGTTCCTACTGGACCGGCATGAGAAGCAGCAAGGGAAGAGAAATTATATAATGACTGCGTCGTTTCGAACTTAAGTTATTGCAGTAAAACTTTGGACGAAGTTAATGGTTCATAGAAATTTGTAGTATCCGAAATTTGCTTTATCTGAGACAATTCGGAATTTGTTATATCACTGTTGAAAGGCCAATTGGCACAGTTGAGAATTCCGAATTGTTTATTTTTTTTTTATATCAGAGTTCGTTATAACGAAGTTCAACTGTGTTATATGTCGCTGAGAAAGCATAATTAAAACACAACAAAACAGAATATACAAATAAACTCTAGTTTTATTTATGTTTATATTTTCAGTGTGCATATTTTCTCGTATTTATAAAAAGTCTTCAAGATTATTTTTAAATTTGATTATCGCCAACATCGATCGGCAATATTTTCAATCAAAGCGACCGAAAACCAAATTCGTGATCACGTTTCTTTTCTAAAACTTGCTAATTTCCAACTGAATTAACTAATTAAAATTTAATCCAAACGTATCTATTTAACGATGTAAAAAGCTGAAGGGCAATAGCAATTTATAATTTCACATTTACAAAATAAAGTGCATTCTCTTTATTCTATTTCACTATAAAATTGTGATCCACCATCATTCTTTTGATTACGTGCTCCAGTAGTCGAACGTGATTGGATGAGCCTAACCTCGCTGAGAGCGGCAACCGGCAAAAGTTGAACAAATTTCAACTTTGCCGCCTGGCTTTTTTGCCGGCCGCGGCACTTGACCTGACCTATTTCTAGTTGGCCTTGGGCGTAGTGTGCATGCTTCAATGGGTGCCGCTTCGCTGCTTTGCCGGCTCACTGTGAACCGAGCATTAGAGTTTCTACATCAAAGGCAAGAAAAACTTGGGTCTAAAGTATCCAGTGATGTTCCCCAGTGGTGAAGATGGATATCATTTTAATCTGAGGCAAATTAACAAGAAGTAAATAAAGTTCCGGTATATCACCTAGAATTCCTGTCTTTCGTATTTTTCGTAGAATGGATAGCCTCTTCGCTCTGTGTTGTATTGATTGGGTTATTATTTAACCAATTTGGAGTTATAATTTAACTTCTTCAGACTGTTCTGCTTTCCTACAAATATAATCATTCCGGGCAACGCCGGGTTCTCTGCTAGTATTTAATATTACTTGTACTCTACACTCTGTCCAACGAAAGAAAAACTGTATCAAGGTCGGGAAATTCAAAATTAGCCAATCAGAGTGATTTAGGATCACTCGAGTAACTGCTTCTGAAAATTTGTAAAGCGCTGTATTGCATCTTAAATAAAGCATTCCCATCTCCTCCCTCCTTTGAAAAGCTATTATTAAGATGATGCCTGCGAACACCACTGAGTGGGTTAATAGATATCACGAGACACCTTTTCTTTCATTGGGCAGAGTGTAGGTACTTCATTGTGTACCCTGCTGGAGTCAAAGGATATGGGTAGGGAGGATTGGATTTTAACTGTTCTGTAGCCACTGTTCTGATTGGTAAAGAGGCTTTTGGACAGTTACTGTTCAAACCAATTTTTTTTTTTGCGAATTGTCAGAAGCTATAGTTGTTTAAATGAAAAAACAGACAAAGAAAAAAATAATTCGCTTTAGCCTTCAAAATACGTACCCAGCATTCCATATCTCAGATGTTCTTTTCCCTTCACTTACAGGCAATCACATTCCATATCACAGTTCCTTCTTATTTTTTCATTCCTTACAGAAGTCAAACACGGTAAAGCAATGAAATTTCAAAATAAACTCATAGCAAAGATCATTTTGCAATGAACTTGGAACAGCAGCAAATGGCATATCTACGAGGGTTGGGGCAAAAGTCATGGCAACTATTTTTTTTCTTGAAGATACCAGTCCTGTTGGAAAATGTGACATATACAGACGAAAGGACAAGGTGTTAACTACATGTGAGGACAATGAACAGCACTGAAATATCGTAACACACTAATTTATTACGGTAGTATACAAGGCAATATGGCCTTCACAGTTGCTCATCACTGGTTGACACACGTCCTTGCTGAAACTTTCCTACCCACCGTGCTACTTACTATACAGTATGGTAGGGCATTATTCCCAAGGGCTTCCACTAATTCACTGTGATATTCCATCGCATTTCTCCCTCAGAGAACAGCTATTTTGATGTAAGCGTGCTGCTCAACACTGGTTACTTCCATCTCGCACGACACTCACCAACTGACTGATTTCACAGCCCTCGCTGCGCTACTACCAGCTATCACAGAGCCATCTGTTGTTCTGCATACACACTATGCTTGCAGAACTTCCACACGACACATATACGTTTGTGATCCGTTCACATATCTACAAGAAAAAAAATAGCTGCCATGACTTATGCCCCAACCCTAATATAATGCCACTTATGAGTTTCAACAAATTACATTCATTAATGTTCTACTATGCTTATTATATCATGAAATTAGATATTTTATATAGCCAGAATCAAAGAATAACTGTTAGCTGCCTCGATAAATGATTACAGGAACTACGGATATTTGACTCTTTATATGGTGGTGAAGTGTGAGATTTTGAGTTAACATTTGATCTCAAAGTTAGTCTCATAGGATGAATCCCGAAAAGAAGGATACTTTAATTTTCTTTATCATTACAATTTCAATTATAAATTCATAGAAGAGTAATTAATTTCATTATTAATTTCAATTAATTTGATATTCTTTAGTTTAAAATAAATGTATAGAAGAGTAATTAAAAAACTTTTACAAACTTTCTGATTGTTCTTTTTTCTTCAAATTTTCATAAATTTAAGTTTTCCCTAAGGAGTATTTTTTAGTGATTTGTTTGAGACATGTACAAGGGAACCATCTGAACCTGTATCTCTCAATTTCACACAAAATTGAAATATGTTACTCACTTAAAGCCATTATTGATGCTTGAATTAATAAGAAATCGCAACATTTTCTTTCTTTCAAAATAAACCACATAAATGAAAAAAATCTGAGCGCACAGAGCCAAACAAAGACACCAAGGTTAGTAAAATGGAATCTTTGTAGGGCTATGTAGCTCAAATTTTTTCGTTTTCGTAGTTTATTTTGAAAGAAACAAAATATTATGATTTCTTGTTAATGCAAGCGTCAATAGTAGCTTTACGTGTGTAACATATTTCAATTGGGTGTGAAACTTTGAGAAACAGGTTCGGATGTTCTCATGTCAGTCCGCTTTCATTGTCTTCAATGATTTTGACTTTTGTTTGCACATCCAGCATATTGAGCTTATTTTTGTGCACTGCTATTTCACAAAAAATGACACAGACTAGGAGTAATTAAAGTAATCCAAGTGAAAAACGTGCGTCGGGATAAAAACATTGTTTTATACACTAAAAGCTTTCCCTTTCTATTTCCATCTCGACTCTCTTTTTGGCAGTCTGTTTTCTCACATTACAGGAATTTCGTATCTTAAGACCCCTGAAACATGGGTGTCATAATGTTCCATGTTCTAATATCTTTATTCAAATGAATACAAATTTTATACTTAGAGAATTTATAAAAAAATAATTGAAAAATTAATCATCCACCAAATTTTCTGCAACCCCCTTGCGGATCACGGCCACCACTTTAAGAAACACTGCCTTAATTAAAGTATCATGGACTGCTCCAACCTCTCTCCTTTAAAAATATTTATAATGTAAAGACATATTTTTATTTTGTGCATTACTTTTATAATGTTTACTCATCAAATCTGAAGAGATTAATCTGCAATACTTACTTTAATGAAACTTCTTACATATTAGCACTTCCATTTTCAATATAAAATTTATCATGCAAGGATTAGGAATACAGTTAACTTACTTTCCCTTATCGTCCCCCATTGAAGTTAGGCTTGCACTAGAAATGTTACTCGAAAAGTTTCTTCGTAATCCAGAAAACTGAAATTGCTTCTGTTGTGCAACATGCTTGTGCCTCACCAATAATGCTCTCATTACAGCTCCTACAATAAATAATAATTAAATGAGTCAAATCTGACATCTCCAAATATAGTTTTTTATCCAAATACATTCATTTCACTTTAAGCAGGTCACAAATGATGGGCAATGGGGAAAATAATATGTCAACTATAATCACTCATTCATTTTATTTTTTTTTTCAATTTGAATAGATCTATATCCTAAATTCAACTGTTTAGGATAGTATATCTCAAATGAGATTCAACCAGACATCGTTAGGGGTTCTGCGAAGAATAGAAAGATACTAATAACGATATATAATAATTATTTTGTAGGGTTTCCCTAAAAGATGAAAATTATTTCAAGGGTTCCGCAAAGGCCAAACAGTTGAGAAACACTGGTTTTGGATGTCATGAACGCTCACACAGGAATATAAATTGCAACGCAAATGAATAAACATTAAGCCACTTAAATTTCCTTCATCTCTTATCCATAATCTTGAATAATATATTAGGTTGCTAGAAAAGTCATGACATTTTTTCATCAGTATCTGTTGCAGACATCCGTCATGACTTTTTTACCAACCCAATAGACACATGTACATTATAAATGTATCCATTTTTTAAAATTTAAATTAAATAGTATCACCAAGCCCTAGAGACCAGATATGATAAAAGTTTATCGGTAGTCTTTCCAATAGATAATTAATTTTCTTTGGTTCTAACATATCCTCTTTCCTAATATACATGTATGTGCTAATATATTTTAAAACTGAGAATTAAATAACAGACAAGTGTTTTTTTTTTAGGTTTAGTGTTAGCTTGTACCTTAGTACAAAAAGCTCTAAAAGAGTTATAATTCCTTTTTCTACAGAGTTCTTCTATATAATGTTTGTGATGCCCCTATGCAAAACCAGAAATTCATCATCTACAATATTGTAAATCATTTAAAACAATGATGCACAACCTGTGACCCACAGGCCGCTTTTGACTGCCACCAAGTTCGAATTGTCTGGGCGTTTCAAACTGCTTAAGTCATTCAATCTGAATTAGCCCAGTGAGGCTCCTATCAGACCAAACGGAATTGTCTTAAGGGAAGAAGAGGTCATTTGGCCTGATAGTTATTTCAATTATTTTTTAAGCAAATTTCTGTATTTAATATATTTGTGTGAGCTAACATGTTCTGTATTGATGCATTTAACAACTACTCTATTATTAGTATGAGAGAGTGCAGAAACTCGACCACACGGTTAACGTCACATGATAGAATAACGTGGCCTGAGAGGTTCTTCTTACAAGTGAAATTGGACTTTTGTGATAAAAAGGTTGAACACTACTCCTCTCAATAAAGACCCTGTTTACGTTGTCCTTGTGGAATTTATACTTACAATTGTTTACAAAACTTTCCCTATGCAAAATCAAAAATTTCCTTATAAGGACACACAGCTTCCCAAAATATACAGAAAGATGATTTTCATATTTTATAGATAAAAATAAGTCACGTGCTCACAAGATACGATTTTGGGAGTGATAAAGACATCGATCAAAGCAGTTTGGTTTGCTTGTTTTTTTCTAAGTGAATGTTCATAAACCACATTGTCAATTCTGGAGATGGGGAATTGGAGGGGGAGGGGGGGGGGCAGAATTTGACTGCTTATGATCACAAAAGGGAGAAAGGGGATCAAGTAATGATCATGTGGTCAAATTAATTTTAAAATGAATCAAAAAAATCTGCATTTTAATACCTTCATTAGGAAGGGTAGCTAACTTCTCTGATCATGTAATTTTTAGGCGAGGGAGTTCAAATATGATCACCAATGACTATTGAGGAGGAGGAGGGGGGTAAAAGAAGGTGAAAAAAGTGATACATGGTTTCTAAGCAGTTCCTATTCAGATTAATTTGCTAAAATCAGTTTAATTTAGAATGATTTTCCATTCTTTATTTTCTTTTAATTTTTTATGATGCTAGGTATTTATAAGGCAATTCATATAAAATTAACACATTTCTTTCTTTATTTCAACAAGAATAATGGTAGCCACAAGCTGCGGTACGTCAATGTAGAGTATATTTAGAAGATTACGCGCTTAGTAAATGCTGAAAATTGGAAGGCCACATATTGCCGGCCACTCATTGGCCCCATGTTATTGGCTGTTTGTTGTTGTCAATACCATTGATCCTTGTGTTATATTCTGCTTCAATGTTCTCACTTAGAAGGAATCAAACCTCTCAACGGTCACACTTAATTTGATGGTAAAAGTAAGTGATTTTAGTGATTTTCCACATGAATTACCGTAAATATTCTACTATAATGCGGAAATTTTTGACCTGAAAAACCACCTAAATTTGTGGGATCGCATTATACAAGAGGGAAAAATTAGCGCTACAACAGCTGGGGAGGGATGAGGGTCTGACAAACTTCAAACGAAAATAATGCATAACATTGACTATATTGGTATATTATATTGCATTATACATTATATCAGGTTGTTGCAAAAATTTTTGAACTTTTTAATTTTTGAACACAAAAACTATTGAAATTGAATGACAGATTCAGCTCGCGCAGATGCCGGGCAACAGTTGAAAAGTGAACCTTGAACTGTTCTGAGAGTTCCCTCGTTGTTACATTGTGATCTTCATCAATTGCTTGGCATAGATCACCATCTGAAATCATGATTGGCCGACCAGAGAGGTGCATCTTGAAGAGTGCTATCTCCGCGTCTGAACCGGCGATACCATTCTTCTATTGTACGTAAACTACCAGTGCCATCACCTAAACGTTGGCAAATGTTTCGGTGACATTGCGCAGCACTGATCTTTCCAAAATACTCGAAGATTATTGCTCGAATATGCTCGCGTGAAAGGTCCATTTCAGACCGTTAATGGCACTCACAGATGTATAGTCAGAAAGTTGATTCTTGGATGTAATATAGCAAAGATATTCAGGAATCGAATGCAATAATTTGTTTGAAAACATATGAGCACCCCCCTCAGAAAATGAACCCTTCTTGGGCACGGGTTCTAGAACCGGAAGAAACTTTTGCAACAACCTGATATATGGTAAATTAATTTGCTTTTTTTCTCAATTTCTCGTCCATTTTTACGTCGCCAAAATCTAATGGGGGGGGGGGGGGGGTGTAAAATGAACTTCGATCTGATGAATTTCAAACGAAAACTAGCATAAAATATTTAATATACTGGTACATTCAGTACATATGTATGATATCATACAATTTAAACAATATACATTGCATTAATTTGCTTTTTTACTCAATTTCCCATCCACTTTTCCAACACCAAAAGTTAATTTGGAGGAGGGGGGGCGGGGGATGATCTCAAACGTTCGATCTGATGAATTTCAAACGAAACTTAGCATAAATATTTAATATACTGGCATATTACAGTATATAGGATATATAGCACATTAATTCCCTTTTATTCTCAATTTTTCGTCCCCAAAATCTAATGCAAAAGTGAATCTCAAAAACAAAATGGCGACGCCATTGCGGGGGGGGGGGGGGGGGAAAAACACTGGATCATTTTTTTATTTATTATAATTTCTCTTGCTGTCGTTTATTGATAATAATTGAACAATATAGGCATGACATTAAATAAATTTGTAACAATAAAAGTGAAAAGTGAAATAAATTTTCGATCAGTAAAATTTTTAACAGCCACTATGTTCTATCTCCTAGTCCAAACACGTTTTCTAAAGTTCAAATGAATATTTATTACAGACCTTAATGCATGAATACATAACGTGTACTTTAATGATTTCAAAAAATGAACATACAATAAAAGTCACGTACTCTACCATAGCTGTATCGTTTTTGTCTTCTTAAAAATTAAATATCCTTTTATAATTTAATTATAAACTTTTTTTATTATAAACTTTTATAATAAACCACCATCTGTACTACATTAAGGGCCGTTTTGAAGAATCAAGCAATAATGAATCAGTTTTTTAATTGTATACATTCAGGTTATTAAAAAATAGAGATTTTTTTTCTGTATATTCTTGCATATTTTATTTCTCCTACGTTAGCGACGAATTAAAAAAATGGGGATCGCATTATACAAGAGAGTAAATTTTTTACTGGTTTTTTGGCCTCTGAAAATGGGATCGCATTAAAGTAGAATACTTACGGTAATAACAAAAGAAATGTGCTAGTTTTATATAGAATTAGTTTTGATCCACTAGATGAATATGATATTTGAATTTTAAAAAACTTATTCATGAATACCTTTATCATCAGGTTTGATTTGATCATTAATAACCATTGCTTCTACAACTCTATATGCTATGCCTGGAAGATCTTTTTCTTCAAGATCTAGAAGAACAGTACCTAAACAAAGAAGGATAATTCTTAGAATTCTTAAATAACAACTTAGCTATTCTTAAAATAAATAATTTATTAAAATAACTATACTTCAGATCACATCTTACTAATGCTTTTAATAAATGTCATCTCTAGAACTTTATGTAAAAATATCAACAAGTGAATGAAAATCAATAATGTTTTAGCATCATTTTCATATTAGAGTTTTATCGTTTATTAATTCACTTGCTAATAAAAATCTGGATGACTAATGGTTGAGATTCACTTTGATGACTGATCACATTATTTAAATTACCGATATCGGTTTAAGTTACCCTGCCTGTTTGTCTATCTTACAAACAAAGAAAACCTATAGAAAAAAAAGGGGTAACAGACAAACAAAGAAAACCTACAAAGAAAAGGGGTAACAGGTGAAAATTCAAGTTTTATGTATAAAAAAAAAAAAAAAAAAAAAAGACTTAACCTGTACAGTTAGACCTCAGACATTCGCGCTTCGTGATTCGCAAATTTACCGATCCGCGAAAATTTCTTTGGAACTGAACTTGTTTGCATAAGTGATACTGTATTCTATATTTACATGAAACATTTGTTTATTTTTTTAAGGGTGATGTATCAAGCTAGCTTTTAAGTGAAATTAAAGTGGTTGGAAGCATGACTGGGGTCATATTTATGATTTCAACTATAGAAACAAGCATGCATTGCCATTTTTTGTGATTCTACCAAACATCTGCATATCCTTCACATTCGCAACGGGTTCTGGAACCTATCTCACGAATATCCGAGGTCTAACTGTATTATGTTTCCAATAACAAAAAAGGGAAACTATCTTTCCATGTATTATGTTATGTTTGGTGATTGATAACTCTTATCACAAACCATCTTTTTAGTTATCACAATACAACACAGGATATGTTTTCATAAGGATATCTTTGCATAAAGAACTTAGTGTTGTTAGTGATCTACAAGACATGCATTATCCTCAAATATGAAAAGACCATTTCATAGTAGCAGCACTTAGTGGTGAACTCATTAGCCAAAGAACTTCATTTTATGTTGATTTATTTGCCTGGAATTATTCTTTTAAGTAATCTAAGGCCTGCTAATTATTAGACGGGCATAATTAATTTTCCTAGAGAAGGTGGGATCAAAGGGACGTTACAGAGTTGTTATCTTTGACAGTAACTACATTTTAAGCTAGAGGCCATCTATGGACAAAGTCCAGTTTCATATTTACAGATCTGGTATGAAGGCCTAAAAAAATAAATTACCACTCAAGTGAACTGGTTTCTCCTTATTCTAATATTCTGAGTCAAAATTGTATAACATTTAAAAGGTAGAATTAATGACTTCCAGTAATGGAAAAACATAATACAGGGTCATGGGTAAGCAATAAGGTAGAGTATTTTGTGACGAACTTCGTCTTGTCCTTCTACTAACTTGTGTGGCTAGACATCTTGTTTCCAGGTTCGCAGTCACTAATTGTGTAAATTTAAACAAAATTAAACCGTCCTACCATTGTTTGTAAAACAAATTTTATTAAGATGCAAAATTCAATGAAATACATAATACACACTAAGGAAAAGTAAAGAATAAAGAAGAAGGTGATGGAAAGGATACTTAAATCTAGAAGAATAAACTTGCTTAATGAAAATACCAAAGAAGCTTAATAAACTGCTCAATAAGTAACACCGGATAAAAGTAAAGTCACTTTACAATAGGGGTAATGTTCAGTAATTGAAACTCGGTAATAGTAAATGAAAACGTTAGTCACAATAATTTTACAAACTCACAGTTGTGGATGACTCCATTCCTTTGTCTTGAATGATGAACCTTGAAACAAACACTATTCAAACAGAACAATTGACATATTATCAGTGTTGACGAATCAAATTTTCACCTCGTGGATCTTACTGCTTCAATCCGATGCCTCCAATCGCTCACGGAGTTGACGTTGTTCACATAGTGGTCATTGAAACACATTAGACACGCTACCACTCACTCCCGCATCAATTATCATTCACGAGACTGATTAATTGACGCACCCTGCAAGATAATGATTCCTCTGAATCGGAACTTCAGTCTAATGCCATTTCACACTTAGATTGTATTGTGTTATCCAATGGCTTCGATGAGACAGGCTGCAATGTCTGCTTTTCGCATAAGGAGAATTCGTTTACGATCGTCTAGGATTATCAATCATGTGTCATTGTGATGCCTTCTATGATTTTGGAATATGTTTCATTGACAAAGGTTGAATTTGTAAGAGTTTAGAGTCTCTTATGCATAACTAATGTCATGACCCATTCGTGTTGCATCTTCACACTCATAGTTCTCATCTTTACTAACTTTATAACGTCTTTTCACTACGGAGAGTATAAGTGGGTGACATATAAAAGTCATTTCTCACATAAACTTCACTAAAAGACATTTTTTCAAGGATGATAATTACCTGGAGCCAGAGCTCCCGCTCCTCTCCTGTCAGAGGGCCGCTCGCTACTCTTTTCCCCTTCTGCCTCATCCCCTCCTGCTTCCTCCCTCCACCTGATGTACCCAAATACATCTGGCCACAGAGGGGAGTTGCCATGGCAATCGATTGTTGCTGAGAGAAGCAGGGGAGAACGGCAATAGTTTGAGAAAGGTTATCAACCACAAAAAAAATTTATTTAACAGAAAAAAGAAATCAGGGAGAGATTAAAAAAAAAAAAAATTTAATACCAAAATTGCACATCACAATTTTAATAGCCTTCAAACATTAAAATACTCTACTTTATTGCTTATCCTGAACCCTATATTATGGTTTTTGTTTTTAGCATACTGGACAGCATGCGTATAATGAATATGATTCCAGTAATGGTTTCCTAGTGATTTAACTTAAAATTCTGCAATGTTTTTTTTTCATAATAAAGTGTAGCAAAAATTTAAAAGAAAAAAATTAAATAACAAACTATTAATAACATACATTATAAATACTGCAAAATTTTATTCTGAAGGAATATATTGTATGAGAGTATTTGTTATTTATTTAATTATTAATATGGGGTAACACAAATGATTTTGGATGCAAAAGAAAAAAAATCTTAAAGGAATTATTTACTGATTAATTTACTTTAAATCTATATTTACCTTGTTCAAGGCATTTTCTTAAATTTAATAAACTGTGGAATGATAATGAAGCAACATGAGGCTTCCCCCAACGGTTTGCTCCTTCTTCCAAATCTTCTTCATATTTTATCCAACGAGCTGTCTCCTTCCATTCTAAATCTTCGGCATCTCCTTTGTACAATTCATCCAATTCAACAAAAATCTAATTCAAATAAATTAAAATCACTCATATTAACTCACATGTTTTTATAAAAATATTCTGAACTATTCCTTAGGTTAAATTTAATTCAAATTTTATATCATAATAAAAGAAAAAAAACTAGTACATATAATTTTAGTAAGATAAGAATATAGAATAAATGAAACTAGAAATTATGAAATATCAGCGCTGTAAAATGAACCAATGATTTAAAAAAATTTTTTAAATTCACTACTTTTTTTATTTTCCTAAGGGTTTTTATTTTTAGATGATATAAAAAATTATTATGGGCAATATTTTTTTTATTATTTTTTATTAAAATGCATTTTTTTTGACTGATAAGGAGATTTTCAAATTTATTTCTTATGATCTACCAAAAAGTAATTGGGCACCCTCTGACAGCAGATTAATGGACTCGCATGTTGTTGGGCTTGCTTACTGGGTGTTGGACCACTGGTGGTTGTACGTGGTAACATGAAAACCCACTGTCATAATGCAATAGTCTGGACAGTGCTTCCAGCACTTAGCGTTATTATGGAATGCATCTCTATTACTTTCAAGATGACATTGAAGTAATCCTCAAAGTTATTATATTTTATATATTACATGGGATGGAAATATTTTTAATCGGCAAGCTTGATTACGTAAGATTGTTTTATAATTATTCGCCAATTTTGACACAGAAAAACAGCAGTGATAGATAAAGAAATACATTTTATTCAGAAAAATATCTGCCCTCTGCAGCAACAAGCTGTGGCCAACATGATTTCAGTGCAAAAATACTGTGATGGCAGAAGTTAAATGCCAAAACATGTGAAAGTCCAATGTGGCCAAGTCTGCTGAAAAAGCCGGAGGAGGACGACCTTCATACCCCAATGCAATGATTTTCTGCATGCTTTCAATAAACACACAAATTCATGTGTTGCTCCTTCACAGTGGAATATGGAACAGAAACGATTGATGAGCGATGGCTCTTTGTTGCTTAATTTTAGGTGACAATCATCCAGCTGATAGCAGTAAACATCACTTGTGACTGTTTGGCCACACGGCAAAAGCTCATAATGCACACAGTCTTGGAAGTCCACAATCCGAACTTATTGTAGGTGCAACCGAGGTTTGGGGATTTGTTTTGATAGTTCCTCTTGAGTCACTGCACCGTTTGCTTTTTGTTGTCATAAAGCACCCATTTTTCATCAACCGTAAAATGAATGTTATTGGGAATTTAACAAATACAGAATTATTACTGATATGTCAACCAGAAGATAAATTTTGTTTCTGATCTTATAAATCCTTTATGTATCATAACCAAACTGATCCAATGCAGAAAGGGAGTGCTAGTCTTAAGTCTTTGAAATGCAATACATGTTTCCAAATGCTGTATCTGCTGCTGTTCAGTGAGTTCATGAAGCCCAGGTAACCGGTTGCCCACAGCTACCAGATGTCTGCAAACGGTTGGCACTCAACTCACATATTGTGGATGCTCGTTTTTCTTCAACTTGATGCCTTAACTGTATCAGCCAATAATTAAAAAACTGTGGGACATTCTCTGTGGTCATAGAAAAGAGGGGAATGTATCAGCTCGTTCGGTGGGATGGGGGGGGGGGGGTCTGGATGATACAGACGGCCAGTTTTGAAAAATTCTTTCCAATAATTTTTCCGCAGACAACTCATGATGGAATGCGAAACAAGTTATGGCAGCTATGGGCACATAGAATTTACGTTTCCATTAACAGCTATGTATTCTTTATATTGCATACTTTGAAAATATTGTTAGGGAAAATGTTCAAGTAGACAGGTTGAATAATTAAGTTTACTTCAAAGGAGGGCAGTAAAACTGATTTTAAATGTATCTTATTTGGAGACTATAAGGGAACAATATCTTTGATTGTATATCTTGGAAATTAGAAATTTAATATACGAGAGTTGTTCAAGAATTTTTGCCTCCTGGTACATAGAGGACAAATTTAAGTATCAGATACAAAAGGAATTTTGAAAATCGGTTAACAAATAAAAAAGTTACGGATCAGGAGGCAAAAATTCTTGAACAATCCTCGTACTATCATGATCATCTTAAAATTTCACAAGCCCAACACGAATGTTGGTGAAAAAAGTTGGTCAGAATCAACTGGCATGCAACTGATGAACACAAAACTGTTCAAAGCTTGCGGTCAAGAGATAGGTCTCCAAAATGACAGCGAGCCCTGAAAATTCCAAAGAAAACAATTGCTGACAGCTTTATTTTGATACCTCTTCATTGCAAAAAACCACCTTCATTCTACATGGCAACACTAAGAACGGACCCTCACTGAATAGCAAACGGTTGGCTTTGCCAGTGATTCGTTATTTTTGCTTCACTAAGTGGACGAATGGTAAAATATTCAGTGTCAAACCTTAGAGAACAAAATTGGCAAAGGCAAGCTGGTGGGCTTGGGATTACAGTTCAAACATTAAAATACTGTGTGCTCTACACCCTTGGGCTACATTTTAACTGTGTGCTCTGACACCTATCAGCAAGACAACATGCCATGCTTTACTGCTAGAACTGTCCATGATTATTTCGAGGATCATGATGAAGGATACAAATTTTCTGGCTATGAAATTCCCCAGATCTGAACTGAATTGGAAATAAATGAGAACACTTTGAATATGAGAACACATAAGGTAACTTGATGCTCTACCAAGGAGCATAAACCAACTCTGGAAAGCACTGTACATGGTCACAGATGACTGTAGAAAACCTTCCTATAATCGGTTCTTCATGTTAAGTACAGAAGTTCACATTAACTAATTCAAAATCCATATGTATTCATGAATCAACTAACTTCTCTAAATGAACTTTAAGTTATATGGTGTTTTAATATTAAAAAAAAATGTTATGCTTGCTAAAAATGTGTTTTCTGAAATACATTATTAACTTACAACTGATGCAAAAGTTAATTTAGTTTATCTATCAATATTAAATATAACTTGCATAAACCAGACTTTATTTAATATGTATAAAGATCAAAGTTTGCACAATATTTTAAAATAACATTAAATATGAGCAATATTATTTATCTTATTATGTATTGTTACATATTTTTTAAGATTTTTCCCAGGCTTAATGTATGTCAAAATTCAATGTAATTTAATGTCCTAAATATATTACAAAGCTTTACTTAATCCAATGACATACATGTTTATTGACAATAAGAAAGATATTTTTGCCTTCTCCCATGTCACTGAAACATCAATGAAGCAACTCCTATTATAGATCTTTTCCCTTTTTTTCACCCCCTCTATACTGTTAAATGAAGTTATTAAAAAGTAATTTTTAAGTGTGCAAAACAATTTAAAAAAAATAATGTTATAATGAACTCCATATTGTTACATTTAATAATAGATGACTATGCTTGAGTTCTCTCAGAAGCTTTTAACTGTTATCCAATTGTTAAAATCTGTCCACCTCTTGTTTTGCAAAAAATAACACTTTAAAGTGTAATTAGCAACCACATCATTGTACTAAGATACAAAATTAAAATAATAATTATTTATTTAAGAATTTAAAATTATTTAGATGAAAAATATTAACTGATATTTAATATAGTAAGTGTTTGTAATATAAATTCTTCCTTGAATTTGTATTATTCTTTGCATGGCTATTGCTAGGCAACAAAACAAAAACTTCATATGATATTTTTTAAACAAGCAAAGCTTTATAATGAGAACTTGTATAACATGAAATTTATTTAAAAACACTCAAGAGTATGAACTTCCCATTGACATGATCTATTTAAAACTTTTTAACATTTCTATATGATAGCTTTGCTGATATTATTTTTACAGGAAATCTTTAACTAAGGTGACTTGCATAAATATAAGGCCATCTAGTTTATTTCATGATTTCCCTGCAATATGTAAACGAACAATAAACCAAATGAACATATTACATATTCCTGCAATTGTGATGGGACATATGGCATGTTTCTTAGAAATATTTCATATGACCCGCCACTACAGATGTGCCTAGGGTGACCAGATTTTTTATGACGCTAATCCAAAACAAATCTGAGAAATGTAATTTTTGACAATTAAATCTATCAATATCCAATTAATATATATTTATCCTTTTTATTAAAAAAGGACGCTTACTTATTGCAGAGCGGTACACTGAAATCGGGACTGTCCCACAAAATCCGGGACATCTGGTCACCCTACATATGCCATACATAATAAGACATATATGTGTTTTTTTATTATTATTAGAAAAAGGGAAAATCGTTTTGGGGGAGAAGGGAATAATGGAGGAATCTTATCTAGAAATTTTCTTTTGTTATTAGCCAATTAATAGTCGTCCTCATCGGAGTAAACTAAAATTAATGTTCCATCTTAGAGTAATTTCAGACAGCACATTAATAAAAAAGAAAAAATCTGAATTACAGAAAAATAAGAGAAAGCTGTTGATTTTATTCCATTTTATTTCAATTTATCTATATTCGTGTAATGGCGATGCTACATTAAAGGAAAAATACCCTGCCCCTTTGTTTAAGGATTAAGAGAAACTGAAGGATAACTTCAGGATAATTCTCTAATATTCTATTTGCTTTTAGGGAATTATCCTTTTAGCTTTGATAAAGGATAGTCTCTATCCGAAACGTCAGCTTTTTATTTTGATTTTGTTTTTATCTATTGTTTTTTAATTATTTTTTTTTATTATATCTTATTTTTTATTAATTTTGTATTTTTAATAACTATTATTTATTGTATTCCAGGGTTCTTGTGTCTCGTCCTTCTCTCAATATATATCCATTTAAGGATTAAGAGGAAAGAATTGGGGAAAACAAGGAGGGGGGTTTCTAGAAATTTTGGCGTCGACTACAAAGGTCATTTTGCGCCTTTTACACAAGTTATAACAGTACGCAGCCCAGGACAAACACAAACATCCATGCCCACGGCGGGATTCGAACCCGCGGCCAGGCGGACTAAAGAACTAGAAAGCCTACGTCCTAGCCCTCTCGGCCACCTGGCCGGCGGGAAAACAAGGAAAGGAGAGAAAGGAGTGGGGTTGCCAAGGCAACGGCCCTCGCTGGGGAGAGAGTCCCAGAATTGAAGAAAATAACCAATGAGAAATTAGGTCAATGAGAGAGAACAATAGGCAAGATAGGGAAGCGTAAAAGGAGTTTTAAAACAGATTGATCAGGGATTTCGATGCAATGAGATCGATTTCAGAGTGCCAGCACCTTTGATTGTAGTTTTCGATGCGATGAGACAGATTTTCAGAGTTTTTGAGCAGAATGATCAGAGATTGCGATGTGAGTAGACCGATTTTTCCAGAGTGTCACAGAGAGACTGAACTGAGATTTCGATGCGATGAAACCGATTTAAGAGTTCGATGGAGACCGACTGATTCGAGATTCACATGCGAAGAGAAGGAGGAAAAGCGCATAAAAAAAATAAAACCGGGAAGATGAAGCCGACAGCACAGACAGAAAGGGAACGAGCAGTACACCGAGGTGAATGACCCTCATATTGTGACATTTCATGTCAGTTGATTGTCACATGGGCCCAGCGAAAACAATTCAATGATCATATATGTTAGATTTTTTTTTTTTTTTGTAATGAATTTGTGTTTCTTTGGTAATTAAAATAATTTATTTCGCTATTTTAATGAGTTAATTGTTGGTCTGTTGTTCATGTTTAAGCTGTAATGTTATTTTAGCAAATGTTGTTGCATTATAACGATACAACAACGTTGGCGATTGTTGTGGAGCTGGCATTGTCTTCTCAGGAAGATGAGATAGCTATAATGTCAGTCTCCCAATTGTATATTGTTGTTTTTCTTTCTGGCTTGTTCTGGCAACGAGATGAAAAAAAAAAAGCAATTCCAATGCTGCCTGCGGACGATTCAACAGCATATGCATGGTCCGTATTGCTATGATAGTATTCGAATGTTAACCCTAATGAGGTGTTGCCAGTAACTGGTTTTCTTTATGGAGACTTTTAATTTATGATTAACTGTGCAGTTAATTAGAATTGGTTCATGGTGAATAAAAAAAAAAATCGTCTCTTAAGTTTTCCGCTACTTCGATTTTTCTGATGCGATCAGCGATCGTAGCAGAGTGAACTCCTCAGCGGCGTGTCGGCACCGGGATGAGTTTCCTGCGTGTCAAGTTATGCAGCCAATATTAGATGACATCCTGGTGAGTTCTCGTTCTTTATATTAGTTCCCCGCCAATGATTTCCCCGATGAAAACTGAACTATCAACGCATCAGCAGTGTTTGTGCCAATAGTCAGTTTGAAAACCCGTGCTTACACGAATAGCTCTGATTGTGGCCCGTACCAGACAAGTAGCGCGAGTGCATCAAAAGTGAAGGAGAAAAACAGTCGCAGTAATTGGTGACTTTGATCAGGTTATACAGACTCTGTATAAACTCTCGATTAATTATAAGCATTAGTTTAAGATGTTTAACCTGTAGTGGTCTTTATTCCTAACTAGGCTCGACTAGGAATATAATATGATACACTTATTGTCATCCGAACACATAAGGGTGTGAAAACCAAGAGAGTGCTGGTGGAGCAGCGAGAGACGTTTGCTTTGTTGGATTACATACTGTATGGAAATCATGAAAAAAACTATAGACAATTTATTAAATGTACCTTCCATCTATTACATAATATTATCAATTTTTATAAGTATTTGTTACTGCTTGCTGAAGATGGAAAAAAATCCACTTTTATGCTGATGAGTGCAAAACATCCAGTTCTGCTATTCACAACTCTTCTTTTAAAAACTTAAAAAAAAACAAAACAAACATAAGTTGGATGGGGGGAGGTGTCTGGTTTCTGGAAAATTAGTGTAGCTGCCAGAGTTTAGGGCATTGTTCCTTCTGTTATTGGTATTATAAGGATCATGTCACTCTTTCTAAATCTTGGGTGAAGAATTGAGAAACGTCAGTGAAGGAATGAAGTTCACTGTCTCCTCAAAAAAATCCAATTTGTATCACTAATGCATTTCTTCCTTCCACACTAATCCAAATTTCCGTCGCAAAATCAGTGACTATTCGAACAACAGTCTACAGTGAATTTTTTAACCCACTGTAAGTATTTGCTAACTTCTTGTATACAATCAAACCTCCCTACAACGAAGGCATGGGGTTTCCCAAAAAATTTGTTATACTCAAGATTTATACCGTTGATCGCATCATTGAACTTTATATGGATGTTCGTTACACAGAAGATTGACTGTATTTCTGGAAAAAGGTAACAGGCAATATTAATTTATGTATACTCTATGCAGTGACGGAAAATTTGGGCACGTCCAATTATATTTTCAATTGCTTAACAACAACATGAGAAATTTCCATGCCCAGTTTCATTTTGTTAGACAGGCTTTAACAATGGATGATGTATTAAAACCATAACTCTTAAATTACAATAGAAATACACTTCCGATATACACTTCTAATAACAATACATTTTGACATACTTCCATTACTTATAAGCACACAAGAACACACACGCATATAAAGAGATCGTAAGTGTAAAAGTATTTAAATAATTTAATATTTATAGCTCCCACAACAAAAGAAAGGGCCAATCAGAACCATTCTCTTATCGACTGCTCATGTTGACTGGCAGCCTTGCCTCGTGAAAAGTGAAGCTATGTCATGGCAGTCTTGCCTCGTGAAAAGTGAAGCTGTTCGCTGCAATAGCTGTGATGACCGAAGCACGCCCTAGCAGATGAGAAGAAAGTTCCCCAAGAATTGCTAGACACATGGTTGCTCTAGGTAACTGGTCTTGCCTGTTCTAACTGGTCAACTTGTTCTTAAATCTGAGTGGCTCTCACTACTTCTGCTCCCATCGATGGTTGTGATAGCCATAAACATTTAAAAATAATTTTAAAATGCATATTTACAATATAATAAAGCTCTGAAGTTTGGCATCCCTCCCTCTGCCACTTCTTTGTTGAACCTGGCATGTATCCAACCCATTTCAAAATGGATGTTTTAAATTTGCCAGTTTCTTGAAACCAAAAATAATGATATTTTTTATATTTAAAGGGCATTTTATAACATGTTTGTTTTCATCTTGAAGAAAATATAATGCAACAGTATGATGTTTTTACAAAGAAGTGATAAAATGGTTGCCATGTCTCTGATGCTGACAGAAGTAGAAAATGCTCCTCAATAGTAACCAGTTATTTCCCTTGAAATGTTGAGGAAAAGATTCTCCTAAAGCTTCAAAATTTTGCACTTTAGGACCACAGTGATATGATGAGAACAGCTTCTTCCTCAAAAGTGGTCAACAGCTTCCCCATTTCCTCTTAAAACCAATTACATGTAGTGATAACATCTTAAGTACCTGAGAGTCTGACAATTGTTTTTTAATCCAAACATAATTCAATAAAGATTGTTTGACTGGAAAAAATGATTTCCCCCCCCCCCCCCAATACTCTGCATAATAAAGAGGTAATCATGAAAGATTAATAAAGAGAAAAAATGAATTTTTCCTACCTCGTGAGGCCTGTGGTCATATTTTTTTGCGACAGGAAATGTGCGAACAACCTGAGTATCATTGCTACCGTCCTTTTTGCCACTGTGAATGAAAGAGCTAACTGCGCTTTTTGCCTGAATCTTATGGCGCCGCATGCCCCTTACATCCTCAAACCTATGGCCTATAAAAAAATTCAAATTTCATTTTTATAGTAATTATTCTTAATATTTACTCAATTTATATAAATTATTAATAAATCTAATTGTTTGACAATAGAGATTACACAATTAAAAAAAAGGAAACTCCAACAGATGAAGGTAGCAGGAAAAAAAAATCAAATTGTTGGTTTGCTTCATTTATATTATTAAAATCATTTTATATTTTCCAGCTGAATGTTTTCATATGATAGAGGCATGACAGAAAAAGTTCAAAGAAATGATGAGATTTAAAAGAATAAGGAAAATCTAAGGTCACAGTATTGAAATTTTTCAAAGATTGTTAGTTGAAATGAAAAAAAATCTAATTATGATTCAATGTGTTCAGCTTGTAATTGCTCTTTGCTTGCATAATACTTTCTGGACTAAATGAAATTAAATGAAATCAATTTTAAAAAAATGGAAAGGTTTGCTGAATTTACTGAACTCTGTTTAAAACGAGTTGGGGCGGG
>JAHWFO010116589.1:1797231-1889318 GCA_023313115.1 Rhysida immarginata
TCAGTGCAAATAGAATTCAGGAGGTTGATTACGATTTATGACAAAGATTTGCACTAACAATCGTGTTCTATTTGGTGACCCTGGTTGTGGACTATAGCTCTGCACCATATTTTCCATTTCTGTTTGCAGGCTTTCCAGGGACCCTCATTGTTTGTTGGATGGTCTCAAGCAAGAACTCGTTGCAATAATCCAAATCCACAGAAATCCTTCGAGGATGCATCTGGTGACTTGACAGATATCATGAAAGGGTATAATGTGAATTCCAGTTTCACTTCCAAATCCAACATAAATTGAACAGTCGAGTTAGATATGGCTGGAGGTTTTGTCTTGATGAGCCAAACTTTGCTTTTGTGCTCTCCATACAAGATGGGATTTCCTCGTGGAAAATTGTACAGAGAACATGCTGCTGCTAGTAAAGGGAGTCCACCTTAGCCTTCCTGTCCACTCTTCTGATTGTGAGCTTGCCGTCTCCCATAATCACCATAAATCCTTTTGAAAAACTTTCCGTACATACAGTCCGTCCCAAAAAATTACGAACATTGGTTTTTTCTGTGTAATGGAAAGAATTCAACAAATTGTTAACATAATTTATTGTTACTCTATAAGATAGGAAATTATTTCAATGCTGCTATATGTTTAACAGTCAGATCACATAAGAAAACATCCGAAAAAAAGAAACAGGCGTTTTTGCTGTCCCAAAAAAGTATGAACATAGTATGAAAAACGTCAAACAATACAAAGAACGTATGAATTAATAATCAATAAACTTGCCATTTCTTTTAATCACTTCAAAAATACGATGTTTCATTGATTCAATGAGTTTGCGCAAGTTCAGAAGTGGAATTTCCTCCCATGACTTTTGAACGGCCGTCTTAAGGCCCTGAACGGAATCAAATTGACGTCCATTCTTATAAACAGCCCTAACCAAGATTCCCCATACATTCTCGATTGGGTTTAAATCAAGACTCAATGACGGCCATTCTGAAACAGGGATCTGCTTTTGATTAAGCCATTGTTTTGTCGATGCTGATGCATGAATTGGAGCATTGTCTTGTTGAAAAATATAATGCTCTCCACCAATACGGACAGCGTGTGGGAGTAAATGTTCGTTAAGCACCTCTTGATATGCCGTAGAATTCATTCTGCCACTGAAGATTGCAAGTGATTACTTTCCGTTCATGCTGAAGCTACCCCAGATCATCAGGGAACCACCTTCTTGAACTCTCTTGCTGAAGTATTGTTCTTCATGGCGTAGGTCGTGCCAATATCGCAGTAGTCCATCAGGTCCATCTAGATTGAATTTTTTTTTCGTCACTGAATATGACATGTTCCCACTCCTTGTCCCAGGTCATGGGATCTTTGGCCCATTGTAGACATTGTTGCAGATGTGTTGCTTTGAGGGCTGGTCGTTGTTTGCGTTTCATGAATTTGATGTTTTTGTTGCTTCTTAAAATGCGATGCACACTTGATTTGGAGATTTCATGATCCAATTCTTGGGCCATTGTACGTGTTGAGCAATTTTTGTGGGTAGCTAATCGCACTACTTCTCCTCTAGTACGGCTCGTTGCCTTTTTCTTGCGACCACTTGCGTGTTTGCCGCTTGCAGTTCGTTTCTCTTTCAAATATTCATTAACTGTCGATCTTGCACGACCAATTCTTCTGGCTATTTCAGCTTGTGAAACACCTTCAGATGCCAGGGTATCCATATAACCTGTTTCACGTTCTGTAACATCTTTCCTCTTCCCCATCTTGTGAGAAGTGGTCAATTTTTTTTTAAAACTTGTAGGACTACAACCGGAGTTCCTTCTATCTATCTATATGCAACTTTCATGTTAATAAATGCTTCCACTACTGCGAAATGATCATGTTCTGTGTGTTCGTAATTTTTTGGGACATCACATTTAAGGTAGACTGGGGGGTTAGTTATTTCTTACGTGCCTGAATGTTAAACACATTATAGCAACATTGCGATAAATGCCTATTTTGTACAGTAACAGTAAACTGTGTTAACAATTTGTTGAATTCTTTCCATTACAAAGAAAAAAACAATGTTCGTAATTTTTTGGGACGGACTGTACCTTGGATCGCTTTTGATAAGACTTATCTTTACGTGGACGGTAGGAAATCGCACAGGGTTTGTTGCAATCGTTGAGGTAGACGTAGGCTTCATCCAAAGTGACAACATACTTGTGAGATAACCCTCATATAGCCTTCAACAGTTCTTCTTCCTTTCTGTGTCAAACACGACTCTTGTGATGCTTTTCTAGTTTATTATTTTATTTACAGTAGTCTGTGGAGTTCCTACAATGTTTGTGATCTCTCTTTGGGTTGCTGGATTTTCACATTGGACAAGCTGCTTGACCTTTCAAATGGCCTGTGATGTTCGGCTTGTGGGTACTCGAGGATTTTGCTGTTTCCAGTAATTGGAATTATACTCCCAAGATTTTCCTTTTCCATTCAGTACTACCGATATGCCTTTCTTCAAAATGGATAAATTTCATGTTTTATAGCAGAATATCTGTAATTACATCGGAAAGGACAGTAATATACCAGTAAGGTATATAATCAAATCAGTAAGGTCTGATTTTCAGAGATATTTTTCCATAACATTTATTGTTTTCAAATAAAACACAACAATGCAGTTGGACTTGGTCCGTTGGGGGTCATCCACTTTTGCAGGCATTTGATGATACAAAACTAATAATATCTAATAATAATGAATTCAAATAATAATGCTGCAATTTTCAATCAAATTTCATGTTTTGCTTATATTTTTTAAGAAAGAAATGAGTGTTAATGATTGGAATGAAACGACTTGGCAGAGGGATTCACTTCAGCATCTTTTGCTTCAGTTAGTTCCAATATTGTTCCCTTTATATCAATTCAAAATGGCATATATTAGTTTCATAATGCACGTACAGTATTTCTCATCTATTTTAAGTTATATAACATTTAATTGTTCTATGGATCTAGGAAACTGAGTAACAATGCTGACTGACTTTTCATTACTGTGTAAACAGGAGAAAGAGGAAAAAGATGGTAGAAGCTGTTTGACGTGGCTACCAATATCGTAACATCAAGAAAATAAAAAATATAGTGAGCAAGAAAGAGGTGTGCAAAAGAAGTGGGTTTTTTTCTTCTTCTTTTCAAAGGATTTTTTAATAATGAAATAACTGGCCAAAATTTAAAATTTCACCACATGTGTGATATATTTATATCAAAGAATTATCCTTTAAATAAAACACTCCTTATAATGATGGTCACAAAAGATTACTTACTGGCCATGAGATTCAAGTCCCCCTCCTGCAGAAGAATCGCTTCCTCTGGCTCTGTTGGTACATGCCGAAGCGCTTCTGGTACTTCCGTGTCGGTGCCTGGCCTTAGACGCCATGAAATATCTTCAGTTCCTCGATGCTTATGATGGTGATGGCGATGATGATGTCTAGTAAAAAGTATAATGGTTTTACAGTGAGTAAAATTTCTTAAATTCATTGTGTGTAAATATAATAAATGTTTAATTATTGTTAGACAGGGGTTGGAGTATTCATTTAAACATTTATCCATGTTGGTATCTTTTGACTTCTTGTAATTAAAACAACTGTTTTTAAGTAAAAACAGTTATTTTCAGATAATTGATTAAATATTTCTCCAAATTTTATTCTTTTTTCACATCTTTCTATGCTTGTCATTACTAATACAAGAAAAAAATACGACCTGTAAGTACATTTCGAGAACGAAGCTCTCATCTTCAGCAGGATTGACAGAAGGTAACACACATGATGCAACTGAAGATGAGAGCTTCGTTCTCAAAAAGTGCTTACAGGTCGTATTTTTTCTTTTTACTCGTTGTGGTTAAAGAGTGTTTTATTTCTTGTATTAGTATTAACATATCCACATCCTTTTTCCTTATAAAAATTTGTTTTCAGTTCTCTGCATTTTTTGCATTATTGCCAGTTCCGGAAATTATATTTTTAATTTCATGCTTGTCATTGCTTGTCATTTAATCCAATGTGAAAACCACCTTTTTATTCCAATTACAAATGTGTATCTATAATATACTATCCAAGTTTCTCCTAAAATAATTAAAAAAAATTTATAAAATTCTTCCTGGTGGTTGGGTATATTAAAGAAAATCTAAACCACTAACATTTTGTTGCTTCTTTTTTTAAATCCACTGCAAGTCCTATTTACAGGATTGATTGAAATAAAGATGCTCTAGATAGCCATCTCTGTATATTCTTTTGAACAAGTATACCATTTAGCTAATTTTTCCTGGCTGACTAAACAGAATTTTATAAGTATTAAAAAATATTCTAGATAGTAAAAGTTCTGGAAAGATCAATGCTCTGAAAAGCTTTCCATGAAAAATTATAGGGAATTTCTCTTACAAGGTTTTGCAAAATATTATACACAAAGACAATTTTAATATACAAAGCTCATTCAATAAATAACCAGACAAATAGTACAAAAAAAACATAAAAATGCCCGTTTCTTTTCATTTGCAACATCTCTTGGCATTAGGAATGCCTTTATATTGCCAATTTTATACACAAAATTATTTTTACATGAATGAATGACGAGTAATGGGTATTTCTTCAAAAAATAAAGACGTGAGATTTATTTTTAAATAAAGAATTTTTAAATCGACTTGTCTAGGCAAATATAATTCATGGATCAGTTTAGTTCATAATTTGTTTAGATGATAGATCAGCAAAAGAAGTGTAAGATTGAAGAATTTCATGGTCATTTTATTCACAAGTTAAAATTTCTTTTGCTAAAACTTGTTCTTTTAATATAATTGGAGCAAAGGAGAATATCTCCAGTTTTATTCCACTTAGTAAAATAATGAAATAAATCATAAAAGAATCAAAATTTTAACATTAAATTTCCTATTCTACGTCCAGTTAAAAAAATATAATACCGAATAGTCATCCTAAAATCAATTGTGTAAATCTTGTATATAAAAGAGTTACAAACAGAGCTAAATTTCTTATAAGCTTAATTAAACCTATCCAAGTTATTATTATTATGAGTAGGAATTTTACAATATTTCATGCATCCCTTTGAAACAAACCATCAACCAATCTTTGAATTGTTGCAAGGCAGGCAGTGATGATTGGCTATTGCATGGCTGCTTTTCGCCGTTGATCGTGTGAAATCAACCTGGTTGCCATCAATCTTCACTACCACTTTTTTTTTTTTTTAATAATACATCAGGAAATTCCGAAAACAATTTAATCAGCTCTACATTTTATAAACCTTTTTTTATATTTTAGAAATCTTAGAAGCTGACTTTTTAACATTCAAAATATGAACGCTTTCATCGGAGTGGAAGACTGCTAATCAGAGTGTTCAGCCAATAACAGCCATTTGTTTTGACAGGGTGCATAGTTATATAGTTTAAATGCATAGTGTGAATCTGTCACTTGTGATGGATACATGTTATTGAATTGCACTTCAGGATCGTTCATCTAAGTTTAAAGCAATGGAGTTCCATATATGGATAGTGTTACAGGGAAAGATTTTGTGTGCCAAGTAGAGATGATAAATGAAGTTTGGACTAGAAGTTTTTGTTTACGATGAGACATAAGCTATTTTTTATCCTGTTGTTTTATCTCATCTCAATCTTCATTTGGCATCAATTCTTATAAAAATAGGCAAGCATACATAGTTACCATTTCTCAGGTTTTAGAAAACAGCATAGAAACTATCTCAAATAATTTTAAAACTTTAGATTTATAACTGTACTTTTAATGGGTTATAACAAATTGATTCCATAATCAAGAGAAAATGCCAGATGTAGATGAAAAGAAGGACGAGTCACAAAACTCTGGAATAATACAAAATTGTACGCAGAGTGGTAAGATCCTGAAAAAATGCCGACGTTTCGATAAAGATTATCCTTTGTCAAAGCAAAAAATTAAAAAAATAAAGTAAACTTACTTTTATCTTTTGCTTTGACCAAAGATAGTCTCTATCCGAAACATCAGCGTTTTTCGGAGTCTTACCTCTCTGTGTCGACTTTTGTTTTAGCAAAGAGAAAGAGAGTATCAATAAATACTGAAGCACTTTTCAGGTAATTACCTTTTTGCTGAAATAAAAAAATTAGATTTTAATGAAAATTGTCTGTTCCTTATGTAAACATACATGAAAATATTTCTCCTTTTTTTTTTTATTAACATAATTGAAGCAACAGCGTAAAAAGCTTACTAAAAGCAATCATGCTTTTTGAAACTAATAAATTAATTCAAAACAATAAATATTTGCATTCTTCCCCTTCAAATAATAAAAACGATTATATAACTTCATAATTTTTATAATAACTATAGTGAATACTGTATATATAATTATTGTTAAAACATTTTAAATGAAAATGATTTACTATTACCAAATTAAATTTTTAATCTTTAATTATCCACAAGAGAAAAAGGCCATAAAGCCACAGAAAAATTAAAAATGCAAATATTTACCCAATTCTTTCTTAATATATAATCAAAAGCTTAAAAACCAAATTTTACTGATCACTCAGAAGAAAAATTCCATCGTCGTCGTCGTCGTCTGACATTTCAACAATAATGAAAGGCTGTAAAAGTTAAATTCCACTTTGAATTCCTTCAGAATTTATGTGAGCTCTGGCTTGAAGTAAGAGCACAACTGAAATCATCTGATGATAATTACAGCAACCCTCTTCCTGAGCCAAGAATTATAAATAAAATCTGCCAAAATTATATAAGGCATGAACCCCTACAAATTATCCTATTGGTAAAGTCTTGTGAGTTTTGGTTAGCCTAGTGCCTTACTCCATCATAAAAACAATAAAAAATAAAATAAGAATGAACACTTTTATTTTACTATTCTTTATTATAATTCATAATAGACTTGAGTTTAAATCATAGTTTGAAAGCAAAAATAAAAATTTATGCTATATTTAGCAAAAAAAAAAAATTTGGATTTCAAGACAGACATCAATTACAACATAATTAAGACATTCTTTTGAAAGTCAGGAGGAAATGTTTTGTTACAGTCACCATTTCAATGTTATAACTTTTCTTTTAACCATTATCAAAATTCATAATATAATATGAATAAGCACACTGTAACATACATTGCATATTTATAAGAAAAGCTGCTTTACTTGTGTCGATGCCGATGACGTGCATCCTTATTCTCTTGGTCTTTCTCAGCATCATTTTCTGCTTCCTCACCATGAGCATCTAAGTGATCTGAATCTATATATGAAATTAAACAGCTTGTAAAATGCATCACCATAAGCGAAGAGATGAACAAAATAATTATTTACAGCAAAATATACAAAAACTGTCTTTTGCTCTTCGTATAAAGGTGTTCAATAATTTCCCCAATAATCAATAAATGGCTAATGCGTCATAGCTCCTTATAATCAATATATCACCGGGACAACAGGTATTATTTACAACAAGGATTCTGTCATGCAAAGAATTAATACTCTTTAATCCTCACCTGTGGTGAAAGATGTTGAGCCAGGTGTGGAATTTTTTCTATCACTTTCAGACACGAAAGAGAAAGCTTTGTTTCCTACGGCAGGCGAAGAGTCTGAATCGGGTGAAGCTCTGAAGAAATTTTTATCTTCAATTACAATCTTAGGTGCAAACAATACTTAAATTTTAATAAATTTTATAAGCATTTATAAGAAAAACAACAAGCAAAAAGCAGAAGTAAACATTTCAAAAGACAAAAGAAAAACAAACAGAATGCATATTGAGAAAGTTAATTATTTGTTACATACGGTTCTTGAATGCCAACTACTGTTAGCGGGGATGATTTGGTAGGGGACCATTTGTCACTTCCATTACTATTGCTACCGTTACTGTAATGGTTGTTTTTTGAGCGTTCATTAATCAATTCATCTACAGATTCCATACTATCTTGAGCTTTATCACCAAGATAAAATCCAACTTTTCGCTGTGAACGTGCTTCATGTGGAGGGGACCTTTCGTCTTGACACTAATGGCAAAACCATAAAGAAATAATGGAACAGTGCATTAATTTTGCGGCTGAGAAAATAATAAAAACAGCCTTTAAAACGCAGCTGAAATGAAAGGAAAACCCTCTACTACCATATAAGAAGCATTTGGAAAAAGCTTCTTTATGGGTTAGAGGCTTTATCTTTCTTTTCAGGTTTTTCCATTCCAGAGTTTGACTTTATTTTTTTAGAAAACTACTACAGATTGACTAGGCAATTGGAATAAAAGCAAGGAATTAATTAGATTAACAGGTTAAAATTCATCAGTGGAAAAAGTGTGAAGATACATACTGTAATTTTCAATAAATAATATGCATATTATGCAAAATATAAGTTAAAGAAAATTATTAATATGTATTATAAAAAATTGAGTATAATATTCCAATAATAAAAGAAATAAAAAGACAATGTGGGGAGGGGTGGTTAATCAACAAACTTCGGTCTGATGAACTTTTATACTATTTTTGTACTTTATTATAGCATATTATATTCACTTATGGCATTATATATTTACTTTTTTCTCAATTTTCCATCACCAAAAGCTAATGCAAAAGTGAATTTGCGAAGACAAGATAGCGACATGAATATAAAACTCTGCACAGATGCATATTATTTATGGGAAATTTTTCAACTACAGATAGTAATTTAAATGCGTATTATGCAGGGTGAGTTTTTTAAAAGTGGCCCGGTGAACAACGTGTAAAAATGAGCATGAAAAGAGATAATGATCAAAGATCAGTGCAAATAACCTTGAGTAAGTGCTGGAAGTGTCCTCCATTGACCTCAAGGCACATGTGAAGGTATGTCTACATGTTCCTGAAGGCACGAGTAAGGGTTTCTGCTGGAATGGCCTGAATGGCTGCCTGGACGTTTTGTTGAAGGTCGGCGATTGTGCGCAGATTTTTCTGGTAGACCACACATTTCAGTGCACCCCAGAGGAAGAAATCGCAGATCAATAGGTCTGGCGACTGTGATGGTCAGGGCTGTTCTGTTCCTCGACTGATCACATGTTCAAGTGGGAACACTTTCTGGATACGGGCATGTGTTACGTGCTTGCTGAAAGTAAGCATTGGCACACTCGTCATAAGTAAGTTGTGCAGCAAACATGTTGAAGATGTTGTGCACATAACGGTCACTATTCACAGTTTCATTGAAGAACATAGGGATGATGCAGCAGGCAGACACAGCACACCACACTCCAATTTTTTGTGGATGCAGTGGAGGCTCCATGAACACATGTAGATTGACAGAAGACCAGTGGTGCATGTTCTGTGAGTTGACGTAACTGGACAGATGGAACCACGCTTCATCTGAGATGAACACATAACCAACCTCCAGCACCTCCGGAGCAAAGGTGCTCAGGAACCATTCACAAAACTGAACCCTAGCCGGCTTGTCCACATCAGGCAAATGATACACACTAGTTATTTTGAAGGGATGTAAGTGTAAATCCTGTTTCATGATCTTCATTGCACTTGAGTGAGACAAACCCAGTTGCTGAAACAGCCACCGTAATGACGTTTTTGGACTGCGTAGCATGTGTTCTTCAGCAGCAGCAATGGTTGCTGTCGTACAGACCGTCATTTTGCGCACTTTCATTGCATTCAGTACTGATCCCGTTGCATGCCATTTCGCAATTAACTTTTGCATTGCACTCTTAGCAGAAGGTTTGCAGGCACAACACTAACTTGAAACTTAATTTTAAACTCATCTGCACACTATTTCCACGAACCATGCCGTGCATAGTGCTGTACCACAAAAATGCGCTGTTGCAGAGATAACACCATTTTCGCCACTTCGCACAAACGACTACCATGCACAACCAGTGTCACTCTCTCATCTGCGCAATATCACATGAATGACAAGTCATTTGAAAACTTACTGCGCAGTATTTTGCGCCGAGCCACTTTTAAAAAACTCATCCTGTACATAGGAGCATATTATAAACTGAAAATTATGGTAATGGCCAAACTACGAATACCTCTTAATCCAAAATAACTCTTTTGTGGATTAAAAATTATTCATAGTTTGGTTATTGAAATATAGCTTGTATACCAATGATATAAGCAAAATTTACCTCCTTTTTCTCATTTTGCAATTTGCTTCTTTTGTTGATTTTTATTTTCCAGAATTAGATTAATAAAATAAGTCTCATTTTATTACTTAAACAATTTAAAAAGCAGAAAAACAACTGTTCTTATAAATTAATAATAATTTCTAAATGCAAGTGAGCAGCATGTTATTTTAATATGAAGAAATTTTCTGAAAAGCGCTACAAAGCCATTAAAATTGGATTATTATAAACCCATTATTGTCTTACGGGGAAAAATCAATACGAACAAGACTGTCTCTTGCTAATGTTAGATTTGTTAATGCATAATATTATTAAATATTAAATTACTGCCCAATTGAACAGACTGGGTTTGTTTGTTTTTTCGTGTTTGTGTTTTTCTTTTCTTTTTCTCCTTCAATCCTAACAGATCTTTTCTTTCCCCAGAACAAATGAATGAGACCAACTGCTACATTAACATACGAATAAAAAGAGCCTTAATTTTTAACTATTATTAAAATAATTTCACATTATTGAAAAACTGAAATTTTTATAGTCACGATCTTTATTTCAGTTGATTTTTAAAGTTAGATATTTACACGGGTTAAAAAAGAAATCACGGGAGGTTATAAAGAATTTTATTATGTTAATTGGAAACAGATTTCATGTATATCAATCTTAATTTACAAGAGAGACATGATAAGTTGGTAAAGAGTGATAACGAATTCAAATTGAAACAAAGGTGGAGGAATTAAAGCATCAGGAAAACATTAATAAGCATTACATTGTAACAATTTAACTCGTAAAGATGAATAAGATATTATTTTAAAAATAAAAGGAAAGGAAATTTCTTAAATCATGCTTACAACAGGTTCAAGGGTGGTAACGGACGATGATTTCACAAATTCTCCAAAATCGGGGTGGGAGGGACGGGACGAGTTTCTATGTCGTCTACTTAATCGAGAACGTAGAGCTTTTAAAGGTTGATGCATATGTGGAAAGCTCTCTCCTCGATGCACTGCAAACAATTTTACTCATTACCATCAATAGGATTAAGATTATTAAGTCAGAACAGTAGCTTATCAAATAAATTGTAATGTTACTAAGATAACTCTAATCCTTTTTTATTTAAAAAAAAAAAAAAAAAAAAAAATTGGATCCGTGTTATTTTAAGCATCCACCACTTCTATTAGAGAAAAATATTTTTTATGAAGTTTTTGTACATATTTTTATAATATTTTCAAGAAATTAAAGATTAACATTTAAAACACTATGTAGCTATCACTTTACGTCAGTAAAATATAATGCCTTAATACATACTTTGGTAGTCATATTCATCGATGTGAAAGCGATCCACTGGAGATTCAATTGGTATGAAAACTTTGGCAAGAGACTCCTTCCGTGGTGCTTCAAAAAACTTCTCTATATCTTCATCAAGAGAGCTTTCTCGCCACTTCAAGGAGGGAGCTCTGGCTGTTGTTGACAAACCATCATGTTTCTTCTATAGAGAGGGAATAATAGCAATCAAATAAATAATTAAATTCATTATAGCTTTAAAAAACACCATCTATTTATTTTTTTTAATTATTTAATTTCTTTTTCAATTAAATTGATTTAAAAACAAATAAATATTTTAATAAATAAAGCAGAAAATAAGTGACCACGATAAATAAATAATGACATTTTTTAAGATTTTGTTAATCATTTTGATACTTTCGTTTTCAAAGAATTAGTTGCTCTCATGAAAACTATGTAATGATATTTTATGTTCAGAAGATTACAAGATCCTTATCAAGAGATCTTTGTTACATCTTTCAGTTCTTAATTTCTCAATTACCTTTTAATTCTTGAATTAACTGAGCTATAAAGAAAACTCCTGAGATCAATGAATGAACTGAAAAATAGAACAGATTTAGCTCTGGCACCTGGAGCATTACCAAAGACGAGTAAATTCCACATGGATTACGTAAGAAAAATGTAAAATTCAGGGCAGATGGTGTGGATTTATTATCAATAACCATAGCAACACAAGAGACACTCAGACTAATGAGTTGCTAGAGAACCAAATGACAACTAAAAGGTTGGTTTCACCACTTGAGTTACCTTGCATTTAATATTATCTATAAACAATGACAATCTCAATTAGAAAGCTTTTAAATGTACTCTAACCACAATAAATGTCAAAATTTATTATACACTCTAAATATAAACCCCAATATTAAAAAGCGCTTTTTTATTTTATAATGCAAAGTTGCTCTTGATGAAGGCAATTCTCATCAATAAATATTGCATAAACTCATCAGACGGATTGCATAAGTATAACTTGTCATTGTTGTATTAATTATTATTCTAATCTTACTGAAGATGAAAAGTTATAAATCTGAAATTACATGAAGAGAACATGCGAGAAATAATACTTATTTAATTTTTTGTAATAATTCCATCAGATAAAAAAAATTTGTACAACGTATGATTTTTTTTTTTATTTTTTATTTGAAATCAATAAAAGTTTTTGTACTTAGTTTGTTTTTCACATAAGAAACGATGCCATATTATGAATAAACCTTATTGAAAGCAGTAACATGTATCATTTAAAATTATTTAACAGAATGGAGAAGTTAAATAGCACCAGAAAGTTCACTATAAAAAAAATGCAGTGAAATGTAATTCATCAGAACTGCTCTTTTTAGCTCAAATTTCTTTAATAAAAAATGTAATATTAATCAAAAATGCTTTTATTAGTGTTTTATCATTAATAGACTACCTATTAAAAAACAGAACATCTATATTTTCTCAACATATAGAAGCTATATTTATTTGCAGGAAAAGGAAAAGTAGAAATTATTGTTGCTGTAACATGCCATTTTTTATTTTGCTGTAATGATTCAACGAACTTAATCAGAAATAATCAAACTTAATCATAACTTTTTGAATTATCTTTTCCGTGGCTTGTGTTTAACGGAAAAGTTTAAAGACTTTCTCCTAGACCGCAAACGAAAAGTCTACAATCTAAACAATTGTGGAATTCTATGGAATAATGAAGAATGAATAGACACAGCTGATGATCTACAAGTTGAGACCGGAAAGATCGGTGAATGACTCAAAAAAACAAATGGGAACAGGTTTTTCGGAGATGATACTTTACTGTCCTTCAAAGTAAACCCCCATGGCCACAATACACTTTTGACATGATTCGTACAACTGCTGGATAGTGTGTGAAAAATCCTCTTTCAGTACTCCGTGAAGTTCCGTCGTCACAGCAGTTAGAATATCCAGAATGTCGAGAAATCTTGTGTCCCTTTATTGTTGATTTCAAACGAGGAAACGGGGAGAAGTCCAGCAGTGACAGGTGGTAAAGTTCTACAATCTGTTTTCGTGTGAGGAATGGTTCACCTGTGTGGTGATGTGCGGCCTAGTTATCATGCAGAAGACACCAGGATTCCAGTTCAGCAAACTGCGGCAGAATTCGATGAATGCGCTTCCATAGACGACGAGGACCTTTGTGTAATCAACAATGAAAGGACACAGATCTCTCAACATTTCAGATATTCAAATGGCTATGACGAGAAACTTTAAGAAATATCAAAAGAGGATTTTCACATGCCAAGCAACAGTTGTAGGAACAATGTCAAATGTGTTGTGGCCATGGGGGTTTACTTCGAAGAACAGTAAAGTATCATACCTGTCCCTGTTTGTTTTTCCGAGTCGTTCACCAAAGTTTCTGGTCTCATCTTGTATTAGAAATCAGACGAGTTTAAAACTGAAAATAACATTAGTATCACAACTTTAATCTTCTGTTACGATTTATCGTCCCTCAAAGTTTTTATTTCTTGTAGTTTTCATAAATACACAGAAGATGACAGCTGAATTATGCAGAATAGTCGACGTATTCAGAGATGTCACAGTTAAGCAATAAAAATAATGGAGGCACAAATCATGTGTATCAAAGACAAGTTTTGGAGCAAACCAAAGTGTCATTTTAAAAGACTGGACGATGTTAACGGTATCATCTAACTTTTCACTAATACTACCCCATTCTATCTTCCTCTCCTGTTTCCTCCCCAATCATTAACTTTAGATCGCACACGTTTTTGCGATTGCTCTACTTTGTTCTGCCACTCCATGTTTATGAGAACGTTTTATTTTTTTCACGGGGTGACGGTTCCTGGAGGTTTTCGAAGTTCAAATATTACGCTCTGTTGACAGATAATCCTCTTGATGACAACAATGATATACTGCAAATAAACTTTAGTTTCTTCGCATTTACCAAGTTCAACTAAGGAAGCATGTTCTAAAACTGGAATTTGGAAAGAATTGGAAAGATCCCTATGGATGTTGAAAAACAATGTTTATTTCTCTATCTTTGCACTACCGCTGATTGTGACTTGTATCTATAGATTATAGATGCATGAATGACTTTGAGGAATATTATACCGCCGGCCAATTGTTTGATGTCTCCACAGAATGTAACTTTAGGGTCCTTCTAATGAAAGCCTGTACCCGTTTATTTTCCTAAAGAATGCTTTGATTGAGAGGTGATTATATTATTGTTTTAGGATTCATCGCTTGTTAATTTAATTACTTGTACAATTTCTTCTTAAATTTTATAATAAAGGGGATTTGTTTTTAGGAATTGAAGTGCATGTGTTGTCCATTCTTTCTGCCTAAATTCTTATAATTTAGGTCATGAATACTAAAGATGTTATTGTTTAGATTACTCCATTCTCCGTTTATCTGGTTGTTTGATTAGGTAAATCAGGTCACTGTGCTGCTGACTTAACTCTATATCCCCTTATGTACGGAAACTCTGTTTGTGGAGTATAGAAACATTATATTACACACATGTAAAGAGGAGACCAGAAAGCAATCTTGATTTTAGTACTGTTTATGTATTCTCAGTAACCTTTTGTAGGTAGTTTTGTCCTTCAGATTTGCAGAAACAAATGAGTGACCTAAAACCTGAGAAGAGTTTTTTCATTGCAAAGTGCCAGTGTAGGTTTACCAAATTCCAGTTGGGCAATTCTGACCTCTGTGATGCCCCTCAGGCAGAAAGGTCAGTGGAGCTATCAAGTGCAGATTCTCATCAAACCATTATTCAAGAGCACATTAAACAGATAGTGAAGATCAATAGGCAAGGAATATTGATCCTGCACAAACTTTTACCTGACAATAAAGCCCTTACCAAGAAAGATCCTGCAAAAGATCAGAGATTTTGTCTAGAAAGTTCTATCCCATTCACCTTATTCATCTGACATTGCACCATTTGAATACCATTTGTTCAGATCTCTGCAGCACTTTCTTACTGGGAAAAGATTCTAAAGTGTTGATCACACTGATGTCCTAACCTCTTTGCATCACGGCTAAGGTTTTTTTTTTTACAAAGACGGCATTAAAACTTTGGTTTCTCAATGGGCAAGTGTGATAGATAATGATGGCTCTTATAAAACTGATTAAGTACTAACATAGAGAACTCACAAACTCTGACTCACCAATTTTGTTAAAAAATAAAATTCTATGAGTAGCTTTCATCCAATTACTTACCTAATCAAATCCATTCGATGCAGTTCTCAAACTTTCCAGAAAAAAAAAAATCAAACTTTATCACCCAAGTATACACTTTATAAATACCCAAACTATGGAGTAGAATTGTAGCAACTTGGTGGTGCAGCTGTAAGCCGAGGGCATCTTATTTTGCAGGTATGGAATCAAATCCCATCCTTTTTCTCTTTTTATTATGTTTTTCTTCCCAAATTCATTTTAACATGTATGGGAATGTGTAATAAATTTTGTAAATGTATTAATTGAAAAAAAAAAAAAAAAAGTCATTAGATCCACCCAGAAACAAAGTAAAGAATTCCAAATGAGAAATCACATATCGATAACCGATATAAATGCTTGGTACACACTCCTCCCAAGTCAGTGGAATCGTATCTTAGTGAAATGGCTACTTGAAGGGAACTAAATAAGTTATAATAGGGAGTCATGCTGCAGGTCCGTCTGAGTGTGTGCAATTATTGAGAAATTGGGCCATTGTAATTAACAGTTTTGATAACATATTAAGACAGAAGTGCTAGGAGTCAACTGGAAGTACTTCCCGAAATGTAAATGCTACAAAACTCAACGATTGGGAGAGCAGAGTGCTATGAAAAGTAATGGGCAAAAACCACTGTTTGTCAGCTGATTCCTTGAATTCAAAGTTCCAGGAATCAACTGAAAACAAATTCTACTAAAACAAAAATAACCAAGACTCACAAAATGGTTTTTCATGGTGCAATTGCTGTATGCAAATCTCTTATTATCCAAACCAACTTGCCTGGTTGGTTCTTATCCTGCATGCAGTCAACTTTAATGGTGCAACAAGCAGATACAGTGGGATGTGAAGGCTTGGAAACTGTTATGTGTTATGAAGTGATAAACCACACTACAGACCTACCCTTTTCTCCAAAATCGGAGGGAACCTCTTATCCACAGGGAGATTTGAAACACGTATTCGGTATTTCAAATCTCCTTGTGGATAAGAGGTTCCCTCCGAGTTTGGTTGTTCCATTCCACAGTTTTTGCTTAATTTTTGTTCTACCCTTTTCTGGTCAGATGGATGGATGTGGGTCTGATGGATGCCTGGAGAATGACTCTTATCAGAGTGCATAACCTCAACTGTCAAATTCTGAGGTGTGATGGCATGGTCGTGCTTTTCTTGGTTTGGCCTCGAACCTCTGGTTGTTCTGCCATGCACACTGAACGCCGACAGATATCTGATCAATCTGTACAATGAAATGATCCCTTCCTTGTGGCATTTTTATGGAACACTACACTATGCCATAAGGCTGCACCATAACTACATGGTTTATGGACAATAGCATCACCACATTTGAGACTGGCCTCCACAGAGATAAGGTTAGGTCCAGGGATGTCCTAACCTAACAATAACATCTAACCAGGTGATGCACTGTCCAAGGATGTCCCATAGATGACAACTGTAACAGCCACAGATGCACAATATCAAGCACGCATAGACAAGCTGATTCACACCCAATTGCTGTTTCAATCAGAAAAACTTTGCCACAAGATTTAGGATATCATTTGGGTAAGTCTGCCACACTATCCGTGTTTTCCTTAGCCACGAAAACTGTATTCACAATGGTGCCACAAATGCTAATTCCTGAAACGAAACGGCAGTGGAAACAGTTTGTCAGAAATTTCTGACTTGACATGCACATGAACACAATGACTTTCCCCACTGAATTGTCACTAGTAACAAGTCTGGGGCATATCATTATGGCCCAGGAAAAGCAGCTACAAATCAGTGGAGTACAGACACAAGGGTTAATAAAATATTCAAATTCACTGCTTTTTCAAGGAAAGAGTTGATGACTACTTTCAGGTGGCAAAGTATGCACAGAGTTTCTGGAATGTGGCATGACTACGAACTCCGACCAATACATGGAAACTTTTCAGAAGCTTCAGGCATGCTTGCTGTGGGTTCCATCACGGCCTTCTAGAAACTACCAGGTCTGAACATGGAAAAGATAAAACATTGTTACCTCGAACTGGTAGTGCTATTACAGAAGTTAGGTCAACGTCATAATCTTAGTGCTTCAACAAAACTCTATTGACGTCATGTTCAGGCCTGGTAGTTTCTAGGAGGTCGTGGTTCCATGCAAGAAAAATACAATTCACTGCCCAAGAAAACATTCGTCCACATGCGAGTGGATCAACATAGCATGCATTGTGACCTCTCCAGTTTCATGAGATTTTTTCGTGCAATCTTAGAACTCAGATCTCATATCTTGTAGCTTTTTCCTTTTTCCAAAGCTAAAGGTCACCGTTACACCAGTAATGAGAAGGTGAAAGCAGCAGTGCACCACTAGTCCTAGCAGCAGAAGCTTGATTTCTTTGCCAACAGAATGAAAAAAAAAACCCAAACAAGTGGTGGGTTGGGATGGTGACTACATTGAAAAATAAGCCACTGTTTGGTAGAGGACATTTCAAGCTTTCATCAGATGCATAGCTCAGATCAATATCATGCAAATTGCTGAAGCTATCACCTAGGAGGCAAAACTTCTCAAATATTTGAATATTAATCGTTTTCTGCAAATAAATTAGAATTTTTCATCCAAATTTGTGTTTGCTAGTCTACTTCATCCATTGCCCATAGTAATTTGAATAATCTGGTAAGTATCTCACAGGAGCGGAACTTAAAAACAAAAAAAAAATAAAAAAATAAAAAATAAAAAAAATAACTTAGATTATTATTTATTTTGCAATATTTTGCATCTTGGCTTGCGTTAATGGTAGATCACTGAAACACCTCGGCCAATTAAAATTTTTACTATACTGCTTATCCTAGAATTGTATTGTCTTATTTTATTAGTTCCAGCAATATAGACCATATGGATATTATGAATTTGATTCATTGTTCTTGTTTTTTTTTTTCTACAAAGTCAGAAAGGAACTTTGTGTTTAGGCCTGTGATAATGGTGGTTCACCAAAACGTATCGGCCAATCAATATTTTTTACCATATTTCTTAATCCAGAGTCGTGTTGCCTTATTTTTATTTGTTCCAATAATATAGGCCATATTCTTTGTAAGCCTTGCAGAGTGTAACGCACCTTAATGGGAAATTATATAACGTGGTCAAACCCACAGAACTCGGCTGAAACGAGACTTTGGGCTACCTCGCCACATTTGGACAAAACTAAATAGAGTTCTCACAGGTCATGGGCGATGCAATGACTCGTTTTTCAAATGGGGAATATGCCAATCCCCCGAATGCGATTGCCACATTGGCAACCAAACAATTCGCCATATCACTGATGCATACTCTGGACCTCTCTCAGACTACATAGCACTTCCTCCAGAAGCAGTCCAATGGATAATTGGGCTTGACATCATGCTGCGATGTTCTGAGTTGCATTATATTTTGTAGCTGCATGCATTCAGTCTACATTTGTATACTTTATGTTAATGATTCGTGTTTGTCAAGCCAATGTATCGTTACTTATGTTTTTAAATTTTATATTTGTTTATATATCGAGTGTGTAGTGCCATACGCTAAATAAATAAAAAATCTTAATGTACTGACCAACTCAATCACGAACTTGATGGGACACTATATTCAAAATGGGCCATCCCTCCTATAACATTGATATTTTTCTCAAACTCAGTTGTTTTAAACCTTTGGGAGGGGGGGGGGGTTGTTTTGATAATTTAAATTTAATGTATGATCTCTGTTAATTAAAGGTTTTGTTAATTTTTTTTAATTTTATGTTGGATTTTAAAATTAAATTAAATACAAGAGAAAAAATTTCCCCATGTTAATATCAATTATTAAATTACAGAACCTTGGTAATTCTGTTTTATTGTGTAATAGTATTGTGTAATACTTTTTAATATTCTACAAAAATAACAGTAAAAGAAAACATATCCTCTATCATTATGAATCCTAAAAAAAAACCTTGCACATGTTTTTAATTATTTTCTATATTAAGATGCATATTAAAAAAATTATAAAAAATAATTTTATCTCTTAGGTACTTGAATATGCCAGCATTAAGTTATTAAAATCTATAGCAGAGAAAACTATTCAATACTGCTCAAGGCTTATTTCTCCCAAGATGATGCAGAGAGAAAAAATATTAAGATTCTTATGCTGATTATTTCAGTCAATGAATGTGAAATGAATATGCAGAGCCACTGACCTAAAAATATACCATAAAGGTATTAAAAAAATGTGAAGGTTAGCTGCATTTTTGAAGTTAGAAAGAATGGATAGAAAGTAAGAAATTAAAGGAGCCAGTTTTTTTTTTAATTTTTTTTTTATATAATTTATGACGATAGCTTTAGAAAAAAAAAAAAAAAGAAGAATTGGGAGTCCATAAAGAGAATATTATTTTTAGGTTTACGAGACACAATAATTTTTCATTACAATTTTAAAAAATATTATTAATGATTACCACAAACACATAACTGAAACTGAGGCATTGCCATATAATATGGCCCCTTATGCATATGATTAACTATCCAATATTTATTAACATGATATATAAACTTTTTAAATTTATATAATTTTCAACTTTTATGATTAAACTTAAAGAATAATTAAAGCACAGCATATTCCCGGAGAAGAATATATAGAAATTGCATTATTTCACAAGAAGGTTGGAATTTATATTACAGTAATCTTCTGGATTGCACAAATATTTTTTTTTTTATTTTTGGAACAACTGGTGTAATAATTATTTTAAAGCAGCAAATTTTATTAAGCTTCTGTTACATTCATTTAGTTATGACACTCATTAACTGAGTATGAAAATGAGCATTCCTTTCTTTACTTGAAAATAATTAATTTTATTTAAGAATACATTTTTTTCTGTAAGATATTTATATAAGTTATTTATTAGAATAATATTTTTTGATAGCCCCAATATAATTTTTTTGTCAAAATTCATATTGATCATAGCTTAAAAATGAATTAATATAAAATATTTTATATTCACTTTAGGTTTATTTTGAATTCAAAATTATAAACTAAATAAATAAATCAGTGTTACGGTGAAGTTATTTTTAAGAACCCTTTTTAATTACAACTGTTCAAATAAAACATGACAGTGTTAAATGAATAATATTAAATAAATAAACAAATGAAAAGCTTAAGCAGGCTTCAAACTTGAAAAATGAATGAATTTTTTTTTTTTAATGACAAGCATAAATCAACATAAAAGGGTCCTAATGAAAAGCAAATTTTGCTACTACTTTAGCTTTAAAATCTGACTGTATGGAAATCTAATATTTTATAAGTTGAAATCCTCCTCCCACTGCACAAAACTTTATCCCATTTTGAAGAACATAAAAGAGATAGATGATATTAAAAAAAAAATGATGGTGAAAAGTGGTCTTATTTTCTTTTTTTACAATAACATGCATAACTAACCTTCATTTTAAGATGTATTATTTCTAACTGCTCTTGTAGAAATGTTTTTCTTTAATAGTGAAGGCAAGTAAACTTGATCACATCCGGGTCAAGCAATCATTACTAAGTAATGAATATGATCATAACACCTGGCATCTAGTAATCTGTGCAATTTGATGCTATTGAACGTTTTCGAATTAAAATAATTCGATGCTATTAAAAACTTGCAATTAAAACTGTTGTATTATTTGCAGAGCCATAAAAGTAAATCTTTAATTATGACTTTTATCTGTGTGGTTATTGCAATTTATAAATGCATGTAAATATTTTTAAGAAATTTAATTTTAAATTCTGAAATAATTAATTTTGATTTTAGATTCTTCTAAAAATAATAAATTCTATTTATAAAGTATGCATGCATTTGTGTTTGCTCTTATTGATTACATTTGTCTGTTTTTATGGATATCATATTTTTCTTCACATTTATAGTTTAAAATGCCTTGTTTTTTTAAACTTATTTTAAGCAAGGTCTTTTACATTTAAACATAGTTAATTTTGCATAATAATTATTCATTTAATTCAAACTTATAATTATTAATTTTTATGTCCATTAAAGGTAAACTGTATGGTCACATATGTTTGGTTAAAACAAAAGATAGAGGTATCAATATAAAATTGTTTATGTTAAAATTTTCAATTCAAACGCAAAATTCATAAAATACATGGAAAACTTTCATTCTCCCTCTCCCGTCCTCTCCACCTGTTATAAAGAGAGAGAGAAATGCCCTATTTTAGATTCTCTTCTATGTCATAGGATAAAATGAGTATGAAGTAGCTTCAGAATTTATTCTCGTGCTAAATTACATACAGGTTTGTATATTTACACACTCAACCACAACAATTTGAAGGTATTCTGCATAAAAACAAGTTAGCAAATCTTGTGATGCATAGTGTTTGAAAAACTGGATTGTCGAGAAATCTGTGTCCTTTCATTGTTGATTTCAAATGAGGAAACAGGAAGAAGTCCGGTGGTGATAATTCTGGAGAATACTGAGTGTGGTAAAGTTCTGGAATTTGTTTTCACGCGAGGAATTTATTCACCTTTGTAGCATGTGCGGCCTCGCATTGTCATGCAGAAGACGCCAGGATCCCGGTTCAGTAAACTGCGGCCGGACTCGACGAATGCACTTCCATAGATGACTGAAGACCTCCATATAGAAATCGCTATTGATTGCTTGGCCCTGTGGAACGAATTCTTTATAGATCATGCCCTCTACGTCGAAGAACATAATGAGCATGGTCTTCACTCTTTTTTTCTGGAGTATTTTTGCTACTTCGGAGATATGGGACTACGCCACTCCATGCTTTGGCATTTCGTCTTCGAATCATACAGGAAGCATCAGCTTTCGTCCCTTGGTCACAATTGATTTCAGAAATAAGGGATCAGCATCAGCCTGCGCAATAATGTCTCCGCAAGAGTCCATTCACAGTTTTTCTGTTCCTCGGTTAGGTGGTACAGGACAAACCATGCACACATCTTATGTTTACCCAATTTCTCGGTTACATTGGTTCGGATGATTTCACGGGGAATGACCGGTTTTCCCTCCATCATTCAGACAGACGAACGGTGATCCTTTAGGACAGGGGTTGGCAACCTTTTTGTAAGATGGGCCACACTGATAAAAAGTGAAAGAGGTCTGGGGCGGATACAGAATTTAATAAAAGATAAATATTACCATATGTAGTATGACCATTGTTATTCACAATTTCTTACATATTATATTTTCTATGCATTGTCTGCCTTTTTTCCAGTGGGGCAGATAGAAGTACAATGGAGGCCATTTATGGTCCGCAGGCCGTAGGTTGCCGACCCCTTCTTCCTTTAGGAGAAGCTCACGAAAACGTTTGATATTGTGCTATGTAGTACTGGTGGTAGACCTTTCACATCATGGTTAATCTTCGAGGGTTTCTTGTCCTTCATAGAAACACTTAACCACTGGTACACATGTTTTCAAGTCAGAGCATTTATCGTACATTATCTTTAATATTTTGTGGGTTTCTTTTGCGGTTTTACCCAAATTAAAACAGAATTTCATACTGACTCTCTGATCCATTATCAGTGATAAATGCAGTGCACTCTAAACACTGCCGCATGAACATACGGTTATCAACAATGGTGAAGGGACATTTACATATGTTAGCTGAGATACAGGAAGATGCCTTGCGCTTGTCACTGCGAATTGGACATTTTCCATTATCACATTCACCGAACTTTCCGGTCTCACATTGTATAAAAAATTAGTCGTTTAATATGATTTTTTTTTTGTAATCAAATCCCAGATAATACAATATAAAATAAATGAAGAAATTCAATCAAGGATAGTTACATTATTTATTTGAGATATTTATTGTATAAAAAAAAAAAAAAAAGTAAAGCGAAAAAGATTTTTGTTCCATAAGGAAGTACACTTTATTCCATGACTGCAAATTCTGATTGATTCTTAATATAAAGAAATAACGAAATACATGGGATTTGAGAACTGCAAATTCTGGTTAGCTTTCAATGTTTATCCATTTCCCTGCATTAATCAGAATTCACAATATCTGCAAGCTTATTCATTGCATTTTTATTTCACTGTTGTTAGCATTTTCGTTTCTTTAAGTTTCATTTCATTATCGACATGAAATAAACAAAGGACAATAATATTTAACAATCTGGTCGCAGGCTTGATTCGTAATACTGCACCACCAGGGTTTGCTTTCATTTCCGGATTGTATGAGTCCCAGATAATACAAACAAACTTTTGGGTCCCACAAAAATTCGTAATAACGGGGTTCGACTGTACTCTTTTGGAGACAAGCAAATTCTGCAACAGGAACTGACATCAGAGAAGGAAGGGGAGGACCGGAAAGCTAATTATCAACACTCCAAGGCATTTTTCTCTAATAAATATTAGGTTAAATCGAAATTTTTCAACTGATATATAATTATTACCCTTGACTAATGTTGTGACGCAAGAAAAAATATACATACATTCAAATTTTTCCACAGAATTCACTTTGAAGAATCAAGTTCACAAGTTCATTAATTAATTGGGTATCTAGAATTAAGCACTATTCACTTTCATAATCCCCCCCCCCCCCCCATTACACCTTTTCTTTTTTTCTATCCAAATTTTATGTTCATCACATGAAGCAAGAGTTCAATTGATAGGATCCTGTTCTCATTGTGATGCTTAACAATAATATTAAATCAATAAGAGTAAAAAATAGGAAAATGAATAATGGTGACAGTATTAAATTTTTAAACTTTCTATTCATTGAGAATGTTTTTTCAAACAATGTTATGAAAGAGTAAGATAATTAATATGTTCAACACATTTGAAAGCCTCACTCTATTCAAAGGCATTAGAATCTGCATGCTAATGAAGAAAACTCATTAAAATTTTCATCTAGTAAGATTACCTTAATTGCTTCTATGTTATAACTTATCAAAAGTAGTCATCTGATTACTGCAGTGAAGTATGGATTATCCAAACATCCATTAACCAAACTATCTATCATCCGAACTCAATTAAAAAATAATAATTAATGTACAGTAATGTACTGGACGTATATTGAATATTTATTGAACATAAAAAGTGCATTCTAAAAGTTATTACAGAACAGTAATAAATAAATGACATAACTATAAATAATAATTATGATTTTTAGCCTTGGTAATACAATACAGTATAGTATAATATAAAGTTTGAGGTAATTATACACCAATTTGCTAGAAATGATTTGTAATAAAAATCCTAGTTTTTGTACAGAGAAATAATGTTTTCATTTTAGGTCAATTATCTGAAATATCATTTATCTGAATGGGTCCTCGTCCAGAAAGGTTCGAATATCCGATGCTCTACTGTAATTTCAACTTGTATACATTAAGCCTTTAACATCTTTCACTATAATAATTATTAATTATCTCTCATACCATAATTTAATTTTAACTCTGCTAATTATAATTCTAATAAATTATTACTCAAATCAGAAAGCAGGTTTATAATACTCAAAATATTTGAATGGTATAGATTTATTAAATTGATTTTCTTTCAAACAAGTTGTTTTCATTATAAAAGCCATCTCTCACAGCACATACCAAAGATTTTCTTGGATGCAATGACAAAGAATTTTCAGCAACTCCTCAGTCATTCGGTACAGCCCAAAACCTACCTAACAAGATGAAAATTGTGCTGTACCGAAACAAATAAACACTTCAAACTAGGCCGATTACAATGCATATGAACTGGAATTTATAAAACAATACATTTGCCTTCAATCTTAATGATTTTGTGCAAAATTGGTCACCATTTTCATGAGAACTTCTGTTGGAATGGCCAAAATTTCACACTCGGTATATGTTTGCAGCTTGCCCAAGGTCTTAGGGTTCGTCTTGAAGACCTTGTCCTTCATATGAGGTCAGGTGAATATGGGGTCCAGTCCATAGAGCTACTAAATTAAGTTTATGGAGGAGAATCATTTGATCATTCAAATGTTGAAAATTGAACTATCTCAAGCTGAATCTGAATCTGGAAGTTGAATTCGAAAATCCCTTCTTTTGGATTCTACATGGTGATCCAAAAGTCAGTTCACCGAAAGATATATACAGGGTGGTTATAAGATAAGTTCGCCTACTCAGAGCCCTCTAGAGCCCAATCTAATGAACCAATTGTAATGCAAATTGAAACGTACGCTATTCAGACCATGGGGGAGAGAATTCCGGAAAGAAGAAAATGTAGCGCTGTGGAATGATAAATGGAGATTTTAAAACCAGTTTTATCGTTTTAAACAAGCAGGCAAGGTTTTTGTTTTATTACAGTACAAGTTCGTTCTCAATATGGTCCATGGTGCAAAAAGACTTGCAGTCCATTTGCATTGGTACCCATACAAGATTCATCTGGCACAACAGCTAAAACCTCAAGATCCCTCTCAATGCGCTAACTTTGCTTATCGCTTTCTGGCAAGGATAATTGTTGATGGCCGTGGAACATTCTATGGTCAGACGAAGCCCATTTCATCCTAGAAGGAGCAGTGAACTCGCAGAACTGCCGCATATGGGGTGCCTCGCTTTCCCATGTCGTGCATGAAAAGCCATTGCATTCTGAAAACGTGACTATATGGCGTGGATTCACCCCTGATTTTATTCTAGGCCCCTTTTTCTTTGAGGAAGTGACACAATGAGGTCCTGTAAGATGTTCTGTCACAAGTGCACGGTATTATGAATTTCTTGCACAGCATGTGATTCCTGCCTTGCGAGAACGACAATGCTTGGAAACCACTGTCTTCATGCACCTCCTCATATCGGTCGACAAGTGAAGAGGAGATGACCTCATATCGGTCGACAAGTGAACTGCTTTGTGCTAACTTTGGAGATGACCATGTGATCTTTAGAAGTTTTCCAGAAGCGTGGCCTCCACGTTCTCCGGATTTGAACCCGTGCGTTTTTTGGTTCTGGGGATTATTTGAAAGATCGGGTCATCAACAAAGCGTACGGGCTGTGGCTGAGATGAAAGCCTGCATTAGATGACATGTCTCAAGACATTCCCTGGGAAACGTTTCATACAACAATTGATCATGCTATGCTATGCTTCTAACATGTCATTGACGCAGGGGGCAGACATATTGTCAATATGCTGTAATCAAACAAAAACCTTGACTGCTTGTTTAAAACAATAAAACTAGTTTAAAATCTCCATTTGTCATTCCACAGCGCCACATTTTTCACCTGGTGGTGAAAATTTGTACTAATTATTTTCTTTCCTTAATTCTCTCCTCCATGGTCTGAATAGCCTACATTTCAGTTTGCATCACAATTGGTTCATTAGATTGGACTGGTAGAGGGCTCTGAGTAGGCGAACTTATTTTATAACCACCTGATATATTTTATATTCTGTATATATCTTTCGGTGAACTGACTTTTGGATCACCCTGTAGTATCCAAAAGAAGGGATTTTCGGGGTAGTATATATAGGGTGAGTCTGATGTCACAAACTTTTAGAGGAGGTAGTATAGATGATTCTAAGCAAAAAAGTTCATATGAACATGGGTTCGAATTTGAACGATAACCGAGATATGAACAGAAATAAAAATGCCGCCACTAAGATGAACAAGTGAATAACTCAGGTTCTATAACACCTAGGATAATGAAGTTTGGAGGAATAATAGGGTACATACTATTGTGTATACTGTTAAAATTTGATCGAATTCCAGCAAGTAGTTTCCGAGTTACGTAGTCAACATCGTAACAAGTGGTTAGTACTCGCATGTGAGCACATTACGATTTTGACTGCGTAACTCGGAAACTACTTGTTGGAATTCGATCAAATTTTAACAGTAAACACAAATGTATGTACCGTATTATTCCCCCAAACTTCATTATTCTAGGTGTTATAAACCTGAGTTATTAACCTGTTGATCTTAGTGGTGACATTTTTATTTCTGTTCATATCTCGGTTATCGTTCAAATTCGAACCCATGTTCATATGAACTTTTTTGCTTAGAATCATTCATACTACCTCCTCTAAAAGTTTGTGACAGGGTTTCAGACTCACCCTGTATAATGAATACCATTAAACATACCGACTTCAAATTTGCAGTGGATATTCTTTAATCAATGTGACACTGATTGAGCCTACAGTAAATGCACAAAGTGGCCCCCATTCTCCTGCTTGCATAAACAAATGCGAAGGCACATATTCTTGGAAATGCATTGCACCACTGTTAATATGGAACCATATTGCAACACCTTCGAACAATTTGTAGAGCAGATAGATGATGCTGAATGCAGATCAAGCTATTATCAACCGGGCAGAGCTACAGCTCACACAGCTCAAATCTTAATATAACGAATGAAATTCGTTCCATTCTGAAGGACATGCTGCAACGCATTTTCAAGAATACGTGCCGTTGCATTCGTTTGTGCAAGCAGGAGAATGGGGGTAACTTTGAACATTTACTATTTGCTCAACCAATGTCGCATTGATTAAAGAATATCCACTGCAAATTTGACGTTAGTATGTTTAATGGTTTTCATTTTATATACAGGGTTTCCCAACGGTAACACGTCTAAAATGAAAAACTGAATAGAGAATCATCACCACGTATATTATCCGAAATGTTACCATTATGGAGATATTAACGATTTTGTGATTCTGTCAGTAACCCACAAATAAGGTAGGGGTTACATTGTAAGTTAGCCTTAATAATAAAATCACAAAATCTTCAATATTTCCATAATGGTAACATTTCGATAACATAAACAGGGGCCATTCTCATAGGTATTGAGGTCCTCTACTCAGTTTTTCATTTTGGACGTTTACCATTGGAGCACCCTGTATGTATCTTTGGGTGAACTGACTTTTGGATCACCCTGTACTTAATGCCATTTTTATTATTATCATCCATCCAAACACTGTCTTCTCCCTCTGTGATGCTGACAACTTTTCTTAAACATTCAGATCTCTAAATTTGTCCCCTATTGATCTTGTCTGGGACTTGTTAAGATATGGGACTTGTTAAGATATGCATTATACAGGGTGCATCAGGTTCGATGGTCATAAAGTACCTAGCGTGATCCTTTGCATGATTACAAACTTAAAGTTCCTTATGCAAATGTTTAAAACTCAAATGTTAAGGGTCTAAACATCACGCGAAGTTTGCTGAAAACCTGTGAAAACGTCATTTAATCTCAACAATTGCCGCCAATTTAATTGTAATCACCCCTTTGAATTTAATGAACTGCTGGTGCGGAAAGTTCATAAATGACGTAACAGCGCAATTTAAATTTTGAGTTTTCGACATTTTCGATAAGGAACTTTAAGTTTGTAATCATGCAAAGGATCACACTAGGTACTTTATGACCACTGAACCTGATACACCCTGTATATCAAAATCAAGGTCATTTACAATAACTGTCACGAGAAATCTAAGAATTGTGTCATTCATCTAATACTTGTTTCTTTGGGAAATGTTGCTTTATGAAGGCTAACTTACAATGAACGTTTCCAAGGATTTTGTTTGACATTGATATAATGTCATGCAGGACTTCATCAACATATGGCTGTGCTATGAAAACACCTGTTAAACACATTAGAGTGGCCTGATAGAACCTCAAAATATGACTCTACCTTTTACTTATCCAGAGTGATAAAAACGGTAGAAGAATCAACTCGATTGTTACATCGCTCTCGCACAAGCAAGTTGTGGGTTCAAATCCCACTTGGGGCATGGATGTTTGTGATTGTCCTTTATTATAAAAAGAAAACCTCGTGTTGGGCTTCGGCCTGTTGGGGGATAACCTGCGGGTTGTTTCGATTCATTAACTATTAAATTTCATGAACTATTAAATTAATTTATTAAATCATCTCCTTATTTGCACTCTGTGATCAACACTGCTGAAACATAAGTGAGATTCATTGCTGAACACCACAGATATACCATTCATCACAGCCTGTAGCTCCAATATAACATCACTCCAAATACAGAAGATGATGGTTTTAATAAGGCAGTGTTTGCAAAGATGACCTTGCCCACAAGCCTACTTAGCTAATCTACAACAAACCATCTTTGTCTATATTAGAACATCCAATACTCCCACTAAATTAAACAAAATACCAGCAGCAATGGACTGTGAGGTCACTACAACTTGATATGGCTCACATCACACTGCGAATTGTGATGTTTGTCTATGTGTTAAGTTCCCCTACAAAGATTCACATTTGTTCTTCAGACCACCATCTTCAAATTCAACTAATGGTGGCTGCATCTCAGCTACTTTATGCCTTAATACATTACAAAGATCTTATATAGGCTATATATACATCTTATATAGGTTCGTATAATGCATTTTCTTGTAAGATAACGTCAATGTTAATTAATACTAATATCTTCATCTTATGTTTTAAAGAAAGTTGTATGTGATCACAGAGTTTGTCTTTAATGTTTCTTATTAATACTTTTTCCAATAAATTTTACATAAAATTCTATACCTCTTTATTCACCCTATGCTTGCCAAGCTTCATTTTGAATGTTGCTTCCTTTAAAGTGTTTGATATTTTTGTTAAAGATTAAATTACAGCTTTGAAAAAAAAGTTATCCAGGAAAATGACTTCATTCATTCTTTTTTATTTTATTTATTTCAATTTAATTTAAATTCAGTTTGATAAAGAATCCCTAAATTAAATAAAAGAAATATTGACATGCAACATTTATCAAATTTCTAATACTGTATTATTTAAAAAAGGTAACTTGCATCAAGAACGCAGTAAACTGACAAGGAGTCAAGTAACTATATGTGAAAGAAATGCAGGAAATACTGGTTGGCGGATTGTGTTGTAACTCCTGCCCTGCTGGAGACCCAATGACACGACCTTGTGCTTGTTTGCTTCCTGTCTTTTCCCCATTATCATTTCTATAATAATTTTTTGTATTGTTTTTATTCTTATTAAAAATTAATCCCAAATAACAATAGATAATTTTAAAAAGTTATTTTTTTAAATATTATAATTTATGGATGGACAAATTTGTAAACATTTTTTTCATTTGATGCTGTTGGTTTTACGTCTTTTCTTCTTCCTTAACATTTCAAATGCTAAAAATATATCATAACAATTCGATGTCATTTCAATGAGTAAATATAACAAAACTGAAGTATGCAAGGGAAGGGGGGGGAGGGAGATAATTTATATAACTAACATAAGCTGTTGATAGTTATATATAAACTATTCTTCATTTGTTTATTTGTTCTCTTTATTTATGTAAATATTAAATCCAACTTTTGGCTTAACGGAGAAAACGATCCAATCTCTTTCTTTTATTAAAAAGAGATTACTTAAAATTAAAATTATAAAATTAAAGATAACATAGCCAAACCCACTTTAAATATTGTTGTCATCTTAGCTTCAAAATATAATTTTTAAATGTTGTTAAATAATTTAGTTTTTATTTTTAATTCTAACATATATAATTAATAGAAAAGATAAAAAGTAAGTTTTATTAATTTTTAACGTTTCACATCATAGCAGTCAAATATCAAATATTTTATAATCAAATAACGTGTATTCATTTGAGAAATCATGTTATTAACGTGGTATTTTAAAACTGCAGCATGTTTTATAAGTTTATATAACTAAACATATTTACTGAAAATATACAGTCGACCCTGTTAATACGCATTTCAAGGGACCGAGCAAAAACACGTTTTCCTGAACATGTATTATCCAGGAAGGAAAACCCCAAAAGTATTTTATTACAAAATAAGCTTGAGACACAGACCCATTGTGATTTATTTAACTATTTCTGGAAAAAGAACTCTGTTATTGAAATCTGTTTGCATGATTGTATGTAATTGTTAGAAATTACATTCCTTAAAATACCATGCAAATGTAAAAGTTCAAGTGGGACATTATCATCATACAGAATGAACGATTGAATCTAGTCTAAAATTGACAACATATGTCTCTTTGAAGGTGCAGACTGTTCAACAACCTCTTCTCTGCCTTCTTCATCCTTATGTTCCTCTCGATTTTTAGTGTGGCATTATGGAATAACAAGTGCTTTATTGTTATGTCCACTAGAACCAATCAGAATTCGTGAAGCATCATCGAATATCGCATGACTAATAAAAATTTTACGATAAACACTGCAAATAATTTAGCATTACTAGAAGGATTTCTTAATTTTTGAGACAAAAATATGCATTATCTGGTTTTGGAGGGGGAAAAACACGTATATACAAGTTGTATTTACAAGGAAATGCTTTCACTGGCACAGAACCAAAGGGAAAACACACATTAAAGGGTGCGTATTAACGGAGTTCGACTGTATTTTAAATCTTGGGTGTTCGACTGTATTTTAAATCTCTGGTAAATATAATCTGAACTTTTTAAAATTCATTAGCGATTTTTAATTTTAATTCTAAACCCAAAAAAATCTGTTGTGGCACCACAGGACTCCCTTGTACGAAGATATACTGAATGCTTTTTTGGGGGAAATATTTCTCAATATTGTTCTTGAGACTCATATTTCAGTCTCTCTTTGTTGTCTAAAAACTCCAATTGTTGAAACAAATTTTGACAGCAGTTTTTGTTCTTCAAACTCTGACGTCAAACAATCAAACTCTGATGTCACAAACTGCACCATGCAAACAAAACTCCAGACATGAAAGGAAATCTGTAGTGGACACCACAAATACACATGTTTGGCCCAGCCGATTGCAATCAAAATGGGAGATGCACAACTAGATGTTACAACAATCCTAAATACAAAATTTCAACATTCTACGGCTAATCATTTTTGAGCATGCAAGATACATACTCACACATGTGCATATGTCATGCCAAAACACATCAAAATGGATTCAGGGATGGTCAAAATGTATATTTCCGTTGAAATCTGAAAACCAAAATTTTTCGTACAAGGAAGTAAAAATATAAATTATAAACCAAAAATTCTTTATTTACAGAAAAAAGATCTCCACAGAGTCCACCATAATAACTTAACTGGATTTTAAAAAACTTGTTCCATTAGTCCTTATAGTTGGAAATGCTCACTAAGCAATATAAGAATCCTGGCTGGAACTTGTCTTTTAAAATTAAGTTACCATAAGTAATTTTAGGCAGATGCTTGGGGGGGGGGGGGGGGGCTCTTTTTGTATATAGTTTTATGTAATTATTTATTGTACGAGGTCTGTTCAAAAAATACGTAGACTGTTTGAATTGCGCGGGCCCTATTGGTCCCAATCAAAATCGCTTGGTGTCGCCATCTTCTGACAGATCCGCTGATTACAAGGCAGTTTTTTGATTGCAAATATCAGTATTGGTTGATTAGCTACGCGGTTGTTTGTGAAGTGTGTTTTTTTTCGTTTGGCAGATTTTTAGAATGAGTGACTTGACGATGAGCAAAGAGTTGCTGTGAAATTTTGTGTTAAACTCGGAAAAACTGCCACTGGACGAGTGGAAAAGGCCAGAAATGTGGACGAGAGGTGACTGGTTGTTTCATCACGACAACGCTCCAGCCCATTCAGCCCTCAGAACTCGAGAGTTTTTGGCCAAACACTCGATCACTGTTCTTCCTCACCCACCCTACTCACCTGACCTCGCTCCTTGTGACTTCTTCTTGTTTCCCAAACTCAAAAGACCTGTGAAAGGAAGGAGATTTGACACGATTCCCAACATAAAGGCAAATGCGACGAAGGCACTGAAGGACATCACAAAAGAAGCGTTCCAGGACTGTTTCCAAAAGTGGAAACACCGTTGGGATAAGTGTGTGCGTCGGGGAGGAGAGTACTTTGAAGGGGACCCAGATGTGTAACTTCTGAATAAAGTATATTTTGTTTTATGACGTCAGTCTACGTATTTTTTGAACAGACCTCGTATATAAGGAATTTTTGATTTATAATTTAAATTTTTAGTATGTTGTGTTTGAATTAAAATTAACAATCACTAATGAATTATAAAAAAAATTTTTTGCCCCAAATGTTTTTTCCCCAACTATAATTTCTCCTAAGATATCAGTAGAGCTTCTCAATTTATACAGTAGTGTTTACAATTTCATGGTTGCTATTTACTTAACATTAATTCAATAAATGGCTGTGCATTATGAAAATCAGAGTTATTAAATACTAATGCCATTATCACATTATCATTATGATTGTCAAATATCATTAAATCAAATAAATCACTTTCAAATGCTCTTATCGCAAACTTTAAGCTACTCATTTTCATTTCAAAGAGGAAGTGAATAAAAAGTCACTTACTGAGGTGTTTAAGTGATGGGAAAAAAATGTTTAAAATTTGAAAGATCCTTTTTTAGATCCTTAATAAATAAATTTTATTATAAATATTAAAAAATTTTTTGATCATTTTATTGTTAATAAATTTGGTTTAATGGTGGGGTTTTTTTTTTAATTGTTGTTGAGGTTTTACAAGTTTTTTTTTGGTTTTTTTTTGTCATTATGAAAGTGAGACAAGATCAAGCTAGCAATAAAGAATTGATAATAATAATAATGTCATTCTACCCTTAAAGAAATATAAAAAATTGTTATTTTAAAGAATATCACAATAAGAAATAAAAAAGGAAAACAAATTATTTAAGTTATTGTATAAGCATGTTTTTAAACTAAAATTTTTCTTATTCAATTGGAAAATTAGCATATCTATAAAATACACATATAATTAATAAACACTTATCCTTACTTTTAAAGAAGTGAAAAATTTTGATACAAATTTTAAAAATAAAATATTCAAGATATGCTATAACTAAATTTCATATTAATGATCAAAGAAGATTTACTTCTTTTTTTTTTTTTTATTCCTCAGAATAATTCCTCAGCAATAACAAAAATAAAAAAAGAGAGGAAAAAAAACAAAACAATTTTTCTACTTACTTTGGTAGGGCTGCCAACAGAATTAAGTTCATGGTCCATTTTCAGTATTTTCAAGAGTGGTTCTTCTTATAAAAATTAATGCCTACAAAAAGAAGAGTAAGCATTTGTATGTGTGACTAATAAAATCTTCCAAGAAAGCAAGGAGGAGCATAAGCCTGCCTGGCATCAGTTAAGAATTTCTTTTTAGCACACAATGAACATTGGGCTTATAAAGCTTCTAGACGACAAATGTCAACGATGCAATAAAATTATTAATGCATTAGTAAAGCAACTGGAGTTACCCAATTAGATTTCGACATCTTTACACAAATTTAAGAGAAATGAATGGCGTTATCAGCAGGAACTTAATCGGTTGTACTTCACGGGAAGTTGCATTCTTTGAAATTTTTAAGTACAAATGATGCTTAGATTATTATCAGTATTTACTAAAGGTATTAGAAAAAAAAAATTAGCCTTCACCTTATTAAAAGATATAGGCTGACAGTATTGGATTTAGGAAAATTATTTTCAACATCCACAGTTTAAATAGCCTATACATAAGAATTGGAATTTAAAAGAGAGGAGGGAACAAATAAAAATTAACCATAATCAACATTTCAAAAACAAGGAAAACAACAATTCCCTCTAAGTAAGTGGGAAAAAAAAAAGAAACCAACTGCAAATATCACTGTTGAATTTGATGTAAATGGAAAAAATATGATGTAAACATTTTAAGTAGACATTTTCACAGAATAAGCACATATTATTTAAAAAGGTTAAGCAAATTTATTTGTTTCAATTTTAAAATAAAGGCTACTTTATCTTTAAATGTTTGATAACATTTAATCAGTCTATTAATTATAATGTCTTAACTCCCATATTTATTTTATGGCTGCATAAACAAATAATTTTCAGCTCTGAAATCTACGTTATCAGTAAATGAACTAGAAAACGCCACTTTCAAATCAATCCCCGAGTTATAAATTTTTTTCTTATTTAACTTGGAAGTTTGTTTTAAGGGCAGGGCATGAAAAATGCATCACCTGTTCGAACAAGCATATTGCCTCCTTATTAAAGCCCACTAAAAATCTTTCTCATAAAGCCTTCCTATAAATTAAACATTGACATAAATAATCATGTAACCATACAGAAAGTAAGAACAGTTAATTATATGTTGAATATTCATTAAATGATTTATCTAACCTAACAGATAATATAAAATTATAATCTAAGCTTTCTAATTATATCTCTAAAACTTTTTAAAATTAAATACTAGTCTAAATGATCCTTTCCCAACCACAGGCATTTTTGGTTTTATTATCCCTTCCCTTTTCCTAGCCTACAAATGAAAAATAAAACTGCCGTTCTAAATAATAGAATACTACCTACACAACAGACATAAAAGATATCAAAAAAAGCTATTTATCATTTTTCAAATGCACATTATTGCTAATGAAAGTTATTTTATATAAGAAACAAGCAATAAAACTTAATAAAAAAAAATAAAAATATTTTTTATGGTTAATATCAATGCAAATATTAATAAAAAAAAAAAAAAAAAAAAAAATTTTAAGAAAATAACTAATTTATCAAGCTTGCCATTCATGTTTCATTTTCCACAAACTGTTTTGATTATGCAATGTAAATGGAACTAAAAAAGTACGATAGAAGATATTTAATGGAATTTAGTTGTCTGTTGATATTATATATGTTTTGTGTACATGTATGAATGTAGTAAACATTACACGCTTATCTTAGCATCTATTTTCTAATTATTTTTTAAAGACACAGATTCATTCATTGACTAGTATATTCTGCCCTCCCATTCAATCTTGAAATCCCTATGAAACATTGAAATTTTCGGCATGATGTGTGTACATCCAGAACCCAAATATTCTTGGTCCCTCCTCAAAATAGATTCCTATGTCCTATATACAGAATCTTGGATTCATTTAATTAACTTGAAAAATAAAAATAAATTCATTATAATCTATAATCTGCCATTAAAAACACCTCTTCTGCAATGAAAAAATATGAAAAAAATCAATTCAAAATTATGGGATTAAGTATATTCACTAAAAAAAATTATCAATAATTCACTAGTCAATTTCTTTTTTTTTTTTTTTTTTTTTTTTTACAATTGTAGATGAATGGGCAGGTCATGCATCCCATAGTGAAGTGCTTAGGCAGACCACTCAATGGATACATTTCAAAAAATCAGTTGAGAATGCAAAGTATTGCATTACCATAAAGATGTTTATTAAAACCATCGTTACTTATTTGCAATTCCATCGCCAATTTTTTTCGAATTTTTTTGATTTTGACTTCATATTCGGATACAGCATCAAAAAGTAAGTAAGAGTTATAATATATACGCATGTTCCTGAATAGATAGAAGGTATTTGTGCCTGTTATAACTTTCACTTACTTTTTGATGCTCTATCCTAATAAGAAGTCAAAATCAAAAAAATTTCGAAAAAAATGGCAACAAAACAACAGACTTCGTGACTTCAGTAATGATGTTCGTGAATTGAAAATGCAATTCTGGGGAAGGAAACAGATGCAGAGAGATGAATTTACAGAAAAGCTGAAGTTATTAAGAACAGCAGTTAGTCTAATATTTACATACAAGGAGACTCGCCATGTGCTTGGACTCGCCGATTTAGATTAAAAAAAAAAATTCTATGAATTGCTTTAACCAAATTAAAGACCCATGCAAAACCATTCGATGCACTTCCAAGAAAAAAATTCATAAAGTTCGTTATAATTGCCCAAATTGTAGCACAGATTTTTATCGCCTTCTGGTGATCCAGCAGTAAGACGCTAGAATTCTATTTTGCAGGTACGGGTTCAAATCCCATCTTCGATAAATTTTTTTCCATTCTTCTTAAATTTATTTTAACATCTGTGGGAACGTGTAATTCATTTACTAAATATATTTCCGATTGTCAATTTGGAAATATGAACAATCGTGTATTTACCATTTTGCTAATTATAGGGTTATAGCTTTGCTGTTAATATGGTGAAAAATCATTGGCAGAAAACGGATTCTAAACATAGAGGTAGTGCTTCTGAACTTTAATACTACACATGTTTTTTTTTTTAACAAAAAGCAACTTTAGAAGATTGAAAGTTTGTCTATATGCATTCTTAAAGAAGACATCATCCAAAAATATTCTTGTTTTTATTGCAAGAGTGACACTAACAAATTGGCAATAGGATCTGAAGATAGTGAAGAAACTTTCCTGAGATTCAATGAACAAAATAGTACTTCTGGGTTCAAGAAAAGCAGATTCAGCAAAGCAGAGTTTATTCTGACCTTAAAGTCTTTCAAGACTCCTTTGTTATGCCCTAAGCAAGTCATTTTTTATCAACATCCAGTTCTCTACAATCTTAACATTTTTTGCAGCTTACTTCTCAAAGCTAGCCCTTGTAATTTCATACTTTCCAATATTGTTGTAGCCATCATTAACCACATATTTGGATTGCTTTCCACATTGTATGTGAAATGTATCAGGCTAAATTTTCAGAGATTCAATGGTCAGTATTTTATATTTATCATTTCACAAAGTGCCCTCCAAAATTGTATCTGCAAATTTCCGTCATTTCTTTGTATCTAGCAGATTTGTAAGTTTTTGTTGTTTTTTTTTATTTCATTTCAATCGTGAACCAGTTTTCCTCCTTTTGAATGAAGTTCAATTTTTTTTTTCCCTTGAAATTTTAAAGATTTTTTCTAAATTTTTTCAGAACTTCCTCATTCATCAGTTAAGACATTAGTATATCCCCACTATGGTTATGAATATTACAAGTAAATATTTTAGAGCTGCTTGGCTTATCATGAGTGTTCTAAGTTAGCCATAAAAAGCATGTAGAATTCTAATTGTACATGGCAATCTTATTGTTATCTTTCAGCAGTGAATTTTATAGCAAAAAAAAAAAAAAAAACAAAAACAAAAAAAAAAACACTTTGGAAATGAACCCAATAAAAAAAAAATTAAGTAGTTGGTACAACTAAATGCTGGTATTCATTAAACAAAATACAAAGGAATGGTGGAATAGCAATAATCTATGTATATCTTATATCACATTTACATTCTCTTCAACTTGTTTACTTGTTAGGTAAATTTCATCATGAATCAGATAAACCAATTCCAATCATATGAAACTTAAGACTTCACCAAAAGATACAAAACATTTAGATGAAACCCAAATTTAGATGAAAGCAAATTATTTCCTCACCCTCCCTCATTTTTTTAATAATTTTAAAAATATGTATTATAATCAAAGTTGGAAAGTTTAGCCCATATAATTTTTTAATTTCAATATGATTTCATAGAACTTGCACATCTCTCATCAACAGTTTAAAAAATATTTCTGCTTGCAACATAAAAATCTGAAAATTGTTTGAATTTTTAAAATAACCTGCTGTATGGCAACATTTTATGAAAGCTTGTTTGTTGGGGGTGGCGGTGTACCGCTATGACCTTCATAGAACTTGGACCAAACCCAGGTCTTATTTTTATTTAAGATGCTGAACCAAGGCAAATTAACAATCTAATCTATTCTTTTCTTTTACATACAACCTGAATCATTAAAAGATGAAGAACACTTTTTTTCTAACCTTATACACTCTTTTGCAGGGGAAAAAAAATCAAAAACTCAAAGCACCATGACGGAAGCATCTGTCTGCAATGAAATTAATATTGCATAATGTATAGATAATGAAACGATTAAAATGAGAATAAAATAAAATATTTTAATGACTAACAGCTACAAAGTAAAGATTATAGGTTATAGGTTATTACAGTGATTTTCAACCAACGTGCCGTGAGTGGATCTTAGGTGTCGCGAAAATTTTAATTAAGAAACATTTTTAAGAATTTTATTTATTATCTTTTTATTACAAATTATAACAGGTTGTTTTGTGTGTATTAACAATTTAAGTGTGCCGTGAAAGTGCAAGTACAAGTTCAGGTGTGCTAAAAAGAGAAAAAAAAAGGTTGAAAATGAAAGGTTAGTATATTGTAAAACCTCCTCCAAACCTATAGTCATAAAAATCCTGATGCCATCCTACCAAAGGCTGAAATTGTTGAGGAGAAAAAGAATTGCAGTTTTTTAATATTATTTTGTATCAGGGATAAGAAAGGAAAGGAAAGAAGTGAAGGAGGCATGTTCGGGTTTTAGTCAAAGCCAACTAGAAAGCCAGTCAAGGTTCTGCAAATTCAGTTACCTGATATTTTGTGATGTGTCTACCTGATGACTCAATGTGCCCCACCCATGCTTAATTGGTGAAGGATGTTGGGCCTATAAAAGACTTTAAAAGCATGAACGCATTCTACAGAAATGAATGCCATATGGGGCCAGGTATTATACTGTTCATAAATGGCCCAGACAAATGTACCATGAATGGTAACAGAGCTGGTCTCAGGATGTCATCCATGTGTCATTGCGCTATTAATGTTATATGACATGCCTGGAGAGACCTGCTGTTGTAAGAGACCATATATAAAGAGATGTCTGGATGCCAGCACATAATCCAATAGTGACTGCCTATAGTAAAAATTCACTGGCTCAAGAAGTTTATTCATATGCAACTTGAATGCAACTTGTCCTGATCAGATTACCTTTTTAGGGTATTTCGAATTTTTTGTAAAAGACCCTATGTACACTAACATAACTGGAAAGTTTTAGGAGCTTCATATCAATAAAAGAACAGTAAATTAATCTGTAAGAGAAAATGATTTCCTTAATGAATACTGAACATAATAAATACAAGACTTTCATTAAGTAATGCACCATTTTTTTTCCCTTTTCTCAAAGCAGCTTAAATGTACTGCAATTTTACTTACATTACCTAGTTCCCCAATTTGTGCTACAAAACACATTTTTTGACAATCTCCATTCAAGTCTATGGTATAAGCCACCTAAATACACTGTCCGGCCACTTTCTTAGGTATGTCAACGTAGCAGCACGTTGTGCCTGCTTTCACCTTTAAAATAGCCTGATTTATCGAGACATGGATTCAGCAAGGTGCATAAAACATTCCTGAGGTATTGCGTACCATGTAGACATGCGTATGTTACCTAGTCCTTGAACACTTGACGGGTGCAGGCATGGAGCGAATATTCCTTTCTAGCTCATCCCACAAATGTTCATTTGGGTAGGCCACTGCAGTAAAGAAAAGTCATCATGATGTTCCTGGAACCATTCTGCAGTGATATGGGCTTTGTTCGCTGGCACATTATACTGCTGGAAGTACCGATCTGCTTGCAAATAAACTGTCATTGAAAGCACTTGGTCGGCAACTATGTCTATGTATGCTCTGGCATCCAGATGTAAATCCAGGGATATCAGTGGACTTACCATGTGCCAGGTAACCTTCCCAACACTATGACAGTCCCCAACTGTTTGCACAGTTGTCGATAGATATGATGGGTCCATGATTCACGTTCTTTGAGCCAAATTCTGTGTCTGCCATCAACTATATGCATCAGGAATGTCGACTCATCAGATTAAGTGACTTTTTACCAGTCATCAACGGTCTGGTGTTGATGCTTTGCCCATAGAAGACATGCTTTCCTGTTTGTCTTCGATACCAACAGTACCCAGTATGGCATCGGCTGTTGTATCTTATCCACAACAGCATGCATCTAGCGGTATGTTGTGAGATGGTTAGGCAACAGCATGCTTAGATTCAAAAGTCAATTGGGCAACAGCGGCATGTCTGTTGGCTTGCACAAGTCTAGACAAGCCTCCGCTAACCTCTCTCATTAACGAGCAGTTTCCTTCAGTGCCACTAAAGGAGTGCCGCTGACTTGATGTTTTTTATATGATGAAACATTATCGATACAACCTGAAGACTAAGAAAAAATTTCAGGAGAGCTGCCATCTCGGAGATGCTTTGTCGAACATGTCATGCAGCTACGATGATGCAAAGTTCAAAGTTGGTTAGATCTTTGCCCTTTCCCGTTATCGCTATTCAACTAGAAATTGCTTAGTGGTAGGTGATTTTTCAGAGGAAAATGACATATTTTGCAACTAATATTTTGCATTTCAAATAGAGTTGCGATCAGCTACCAAGGCAAAATTTGGAGCGCCAGTATTTATAACAGCTCTTACTTTTCTATTTAATTCTTACAGATACCTTACAACCTACATAACTTAAAGCATTTTTCAATGAACTATCTTCACAAGAATTTTTGACAAAAAACATCAAAACAAGATCACAAATTGGTGGTTATGGTAAAGGCAATTTTTTTAGTACCACTGCCAACCGGTGTAACTAGATCCCTGTTACAATTTGTGGTCAGAAAAGGAACGAAGTGGCAGATGGTAATGGAAGAGCCACTGTGCTAATATACCCATTCAGATCTGCACCTTCAGGGGTAGAAAGGAACTTTGAACATTTCTTATGAAACCAAATTCTGCCTTTGCAAGTTGTTATACTGTTAAGTTTCACCTAATAAAACATTCTACACTGCTTCATGCATTGCATTCTTGCTATATCTTTGTGTCTCATCTCTCTCCTGCAGAAGTAGTTTCTGATGATGCTTTCCTAGGTGGATATGGTTCAGTGCAATGTTCTCCATCTCCCCTCAAAGTTTGTATGTGGAGTTTTGAGACATCTTGTATAAGACATCCCGTGAATTTCACTGCTACTGATTTTACCATCAGAGTCTTAATTTTTTGTGTTAATTTGAAAAGAAAGGAATCGAAAAAATTTTACAAGATCTTCAATAAACATTATCCACGAAATTGGCCCGACTTTAAATAACAAGTTATAAAGCATCTGGGATCACTTTTTATTCCCCACCATTCCTTCCACATGCAATCGGAGAAATCTTGGAACGCCAAGTATAAGTACTGACAAATGCCTCTGCTGTAGGGTTTTTTTAGGTTAAATTTAAATTTCATTAGCTTATGCTAGAAATGAATTAATACATTGAAAACATATATGTCAGTTAAGTATTGAAAACAGGAGCTGATAGTTTAGTTTAAGCGAAGAGATTCAAACATTAAAGGAAATAGCAATTTTTTAGAATGAAAGTAAGTTGTCAAAGCTTTACTTCATGCATGTCATCTAAATATACAGTAATAAGGTGATTATCAATTGAAATAAATCAATAACAAATGAATCAGGAGAAATCATTATAATTTCACAACTGACATTTATTTCTAATAAATCTCCAACACAGAGGCAGCTTCTAAATTAACAATTTTAAATCCATGACACAGAATTTCAACAGAGCTGGCCAGGAAATTTCTGAGGATAAATTTATTGTCTGAATGAATGGTCTACTCTCCACCAAATAATATTTGGTGTGAGGTGAAAATTCGAAAAGATGCTGTCTTATCTCAATGGATCATGCTATGCTTCTATGTCACTACCAATAGATGGCAGTTCCAGTATCACTAAGGAACTAGCCTACAAATTATTGTTGCTGTTTGTTTACATTGCACATTTATGTTGTTTTCAAACTGTTTCAAAATTTTAGATTATCCATAAGGAATTTGTCCCAGAAGAGCAGACAGTGAATAGGCTGTTCAAATGCAATATTTTGAGGAGTCTTAGGGTGATATTACGATTTGCCCACCTCAAGCAAGGAATAAAGTCTCCTCAAAAAAAAAAAAACAGATTCATATCAAGTTTGCATTTTCTTTCCCTCTTTACATGCGAAGTCGTTGAAGTTTTCCTTGAGAATACCAATCATAGGTTTGAGAGAATTTTTAACGGAAATTATGTAATTTCGCAGGGAAAGGGTCATGTTGCTAGGTAAGAGCAATGGAGGTCATAAGTCAACAGGTTAAACAAAAGCAAGAAATGAAATAACTGTTGAAAAGAAGGAAGTAGAGGGAGATATCTTTTGTTTTGGGTGGGCTGCGTTTCCTCTTGTTAAATTTAACAAGAATCTTTTTGCATAAATATATAGTTGATTGTTCAGTTCTCACTTTTGCATTTCTTAAATATCCATTTAACACTAATTAATGCAAATTTGTTTTAAGTTCAATTTAAAATAATAAAAAAAAAGTTTAATTTTAAAGTCATATCAATATTAACAATTTTGTGTAAAATGGTAACAATTTATAATAGCGTAAATGTTAGAATACATAAATAATTTAAAGTGTTTTGTTATCTTAACAATATAAAGCCATACGTCATGCGCGTAGCCTGAACTCACAACCCCCCTCTTCGTTTGAATCTCTCCCTGTATCGAACCCATTTAAAAAAATGATTATTTTAAATTGCCAGTTTCTCGAAACTGGAAAAAATGATATCTTTCATGTTATGTCATTTTATAGCACATTCGTTTTTGACTTGAAGTAAGTATAAAGTGAGAGTATAGCATTTTTACAAGGAAATGATGAAATGGCCACCATGTTTATAGTGTTGAGGTAGGTAAAAACGATGAAATGGCCACCTCCTTAAGGTAGGTAAAAAGCTACTTGAAATGCTGAGGAGATATGTCTCCTCACACTTCGAAATTTTGAAATCATGATAACGGTGAGGACAGATCGGATCTTAAACATGGATATTCGAGGAACAAACCTTCCTTACCTCAACCTTAAACCTCAATCGTGATACCACCCTTAGAGAATAGGTTCGGCGAAAATGTCCCAAGTTGTGGAACAACAAATTTTGATGATATCCATACTGTCCAGTGTCACTTTGACATAACAAAAAACCACTGAACTGTTTAAGAAATAAATAACTTTATTGCCAATGCTTTTAGTGAGAACAAGCATTTACATATTCCCACTGTGGAAATCCAAACACAACAACATAAGATTGTACATGTATTTTTTATTCACGATTTGAAAACAGTTCCTATTAGCTCAGTCATGCAAATTCTTCACTCTTCAACACCAGTTCTTAAACCTGCTTAAGTCAATAAGAAGGTTAGTTGACAATTTATGATAATTTCATCTGTCACACATTATCAAATGAGACCTTTGCAAGCCCGTTACTTATTCAATGTAAATAGTAACAATTTCACACACAAAGAATTTAAATTAAAAAATAAAACTTAACAAATGATACATTTATTGAATCAATTAAAGTACAATAATAACTTTTCTCAACTTAATGATATTAAAAGGCTTAATTAATTTTTATGCATCTATTTGGTGTTTTTTTCCAAGGTTTTTGGGCGTGTAAGAATTCGGTACATGCAGATGTGCCTAGTTTGGTTTTTTAAAAAATTTTAAAGAGTTAAAGGTCAATGTCAAATATAAATTATAAACTGCAGCTCAATGGTTATTAAGCAAGCTGTGGAGCAATCTGTGACAAAACTGTCTGGCAAATTTTTCAGACTTCTGAGTGCCAATGGGGTCATGACTTTCATTTGAAATGTTTGTTAACAAATTTTTTTTTTGTTCTCCACAGCTGAACAATTATTAAATATATGACTCTTTCATTTATTATTAAAAGTAATTTTGAATGTACTAGTCACAAACATTACTTTGAGACACAGAATGATTTTATGTATTTATTTGTTATATTATGGATATGTAATGACTGTAATCTCAAGCCTTATTGCCATAATATGAAAAATCTTCTGTGACTTCATTTTTTTCTAATCATTAATCTCTGTTAATTCAGTATCAATAATTTTTTAAAATTATTACCCTTCTTAATGTAAAACTTTTCCAAATCATACCATCAAAGGAAATATCCCTAGAAAAGTTTAATTTCAGAATTTTGTGGGGTTTTTTTTTATGTGCATTCAGTACCTATAAACATTCATGCATTTCCTTTTAATCCATTAACTTCAATTTAATGGGAATGAGGGCCTTCAATGAAAGTTTTCTTGAGCAAATTACTTTTTTTGAAAAGAAATCAAAATCCAATAAAGCTAAGAGGACAGAATGAAAATGATGAATGCTATCTATTTAAAATAATTGTGTTCATCTGTTCAAGTTGCTTAATGATACTGTTGACCTCAAAATTAAAGGGAAAAAAGGAAGAAAAGGGAGAAACTAAAAAAAGGGACACAAAGCTTTCAGTGAAGAGGAAGTATTCATTTTTATCTATTTTAAGTGCATCATATCAGATCATCCTCCTCTTAATTGATGGGAAATTTTGTTTCAATTCAATTAATGTATACATAGGTTAAAAAAAAAAAATAAATAAATAAATAATTTTTTTTGTGTTTAAAAAAAGTAAGGAAAAAAAATAGATAAATCAATTAGCAAAGTTATGATGTTGTGCAAACATAAAGATACTAATAGGAAGGAAAACAAGCATTATGTAAGAGTACTACTAATTTATTTTATGTCAATCATACCATCCTTGTAAAATTCCTTCACAAGGTCAACCTTAATTAAATTTAGATATTTATTTATTTACATCAGATTAGATTTATTTACTATCAAATTCCCTACTGGCCTTCTTTATAAATGAATTTTCACTATTAATTGTTTAAATGTTGATTAGCACAGCAGGGAAGATTATCAAAATACTGCATCCTCTAAAAGATAATCTTGGACAAAAGAGATTGCAACACTTATTCACATAAAAATATATTTATAATCAGTATAAATAAAATGAAAAGTGAACTTTAAAACTTAAAAATGAAATAAATGAAATTATACAAAACTTTGATTAATGCAAAGAAGATATTAAGCATCAAAATAAAATTCTTAAAGAACAAATCCCAAAAGAATCTTAAATTATTCACTATTCTACGAGGTAAATTAATAAAAATATTCTGAAAAATAATAATAAGTAATAATATACAGTGCTCCCTCTATATAACGGGATTCTACATAACGCCAAATTTATAATTGCAAGTCCATATAACATAGTTTTTTTCCGGAAAAAAAACTTCGTTATATGGACTTGCAATTATGTAGAGTTATAAATTTGGCGTTATGTAGAGTGTCGTTATATAGAGGGAGCACTGTAGAATAAAATAAGAAAATCAAATTTTCCGTGTAAAACCATTATAAAAATTTAGCTATTTTCCATGCATAAGCATACCTTCTAGTATATGTATTTTAGTATGATTTTATCCTCATTAAATCATCTAATTAATTCTTTTATTATTTGTTTAGTTCTTTCATTAATTTTTCTAATTATGTAGTTAATATATGAACTAAAATTCAATTTAAGAAAAATATTTTTAAAAAATATATAAATTTTTATTTAACTTCCCTCAAAGCTACATGGGAAAAATGCATGGAATCAAATTTAATTTCAGCTATAACGATTTGGAAAATCCATGCCAATAAACTTCAAAAGAATTCTTATTAAAACAATTTCTTTTTGCTCCGATGTAATAAAACTCAAAAATTTCATTAATATTTCTGTTGCTGAAGGCAAACAGGATGATGAGAGGATGACTTATGATTAAATGAGGATGAAGAGAACAACATTGGATGTCACTAGCAGGATTTGAAACCATGACCCTTGGCCTCCAACATACATGGTTTCCTGAGTATATAAATCGTAACAAAAAATCAATATATATCAATAAAGTCTTTATTTCCACCTCATATTGTCAATGAATAAGGTTATTTTGTAAAATCAATCATTTGATTTTTTCCCTCCACATTAATTCCATTTTTCAGGATTTTGAGTCTGTTGGTGTGAATCTGTTATTTGCTTTTTTAAATTATATTTAAAAAAATTTACTGTTATTTTAAATTAAAATAATCATATATTCCTCTGTATATGATCTGCATATCTGGACAATAATGAATAGCAAAATTTAAAATTTTCGTTATTTTTTAATATTTTTTTAAAGTTGCACCTAAAGTTAATTTTGATGATGAATTCTTCTTCAATTCTCAATTGTGATGCAATAGTTTACACTCATCTATCATAATTATTATGTAACTACCATTTATTATCTGTTTACATTAATAAGACTGAAGCATAGGATGATTTAAATGCTTTTTTTTTTTTTTTTTTTTTTTTTTTTTTTTTGGATATGCTTAAATGATTTCAAGAGCAAAGCATAAGCTCTGACTAGACAAGATAGGGAAGAGCATGAAGGAAAATTACAATTTGGAAAACAGAAAGCGCCCAGGGAAATGTTGCGCTGAGCAGCTGGCAGGTGAAAAGAATGGACCTAAATTATCTTTGTGTTTGGCATTAAATCAAACTATTTTTGTCATATAACCAGCTGTCTACTTGAACAACTTTGTAAGGTAACAAAAAAATTAAGCAGCAAAACAATTGTCAGTAATAACGTTGGAGACAAAATTGACTTAATAATTTAATTTCCAAAAAATTAACCAAACAACAATAAAATTTTAAAATATACACTAAAAAATCTTTGAACATATTATTTACATTTTTACTTCATTACCAAAACATTCATAACCATTTATTAGGGGAGTTAAGGTTATGAACATTTTGGTACTGAAATAAACATGGAAATAAGTTGTTCAAATTAAAAGATTTTTGGTTTAAAATTCGGAAATTAAAATTAAATTATTAAGCAAAGCAATTTATTTATTTCCTCGTTGATGCTTATATTTAAGTCATCATTGTGTTTTTAAATTTAAGAAATAAAATGTATTAATATGCAGAATCTTGACGAGATTTTAGAAGAGTTAATTATTTTAAATTCATTATATTTTTAGAGAAATTTCTTTATTACTTATGTTTACGGAAACTGTTGTCTCCATGTTTGTGTTCAAGTGTTTGTGTATATGTTTACATTAAGTGCATGTTATATAACAATGATCGAGAATCAAATTATATTTCTGAATAAGACTTCTTTGTATTATACACACTTCATGCTAAACATAATTATCTTTATTTTCTTCAATGGCAGTGAACCATCCTATGATGGTGTCAGGTGGAAAAAAGTTACCAAAACAAACACACATTATTTTTATATTAGATAAAATATTATATTAAAAACATCGTTAATCCATACAATGGTATTAAGAAAAGAATGGAGATGGCGTTTCTAAGGATGTATTTCTTTGAAAGTTGCTGATAATGGTTTTCCATCAAAAAAAAAAAGAAAATGAATGCAATTTACTTACAGTTGAGTACTTCAACTTTAAATTAAATGATTTTACATATAGTTCCATTTATAATATAACTTTTTTTAAATAACACACATAAACAGTCTATAGCATAATAATAATGCGTTTAAATCATTTTATTATTAGAAGCATTTTTCATTTTGTGCAAAAGAAATCTTAGCAGGCATGAATTCTGACACGTCATGAAGTGCAGGCAGAAAATGTCAGACTCTCTAAGTTGTTATTTAAGTTCACTGCATTTGCTCTTAGCAGGGATTTTTTTTTCTCTCTGCTATAGATAAAAAAATAATTTAGGAAGAGGTGCTACAGAGACCAAAACAATAATTACAAAATAAGTTACTAAATCCATATATGTGCCTTGTTTACTCTCAACTGTTCTGCTCAAAAGATATGTACTTAGTCATTTAAGTGCAAATTGATGGAGCAGGGAGTGTGTGTGTGCATATGTGTGTCTGTTATTGAAAACAATTAAGTATTCTCGATTTCCATTTCAACCTTGAACCACCAAAGGCATACAGTAGCACTAATCAGTGAACGATTTATTTGAATCACTGAAAAATTGTGGGTATGAAGATAATAATTGTATTTGTAATAAAAATTTACTTGTTAAAAATAGGTAGGTTCTTCAAATAACTGCTAAAACGCACTTAAATATAATATAAATGTACAAATATAAATATATATTCCAATCAAAATGACACTGATTTGATGCTGTATGCCAAAAATTTTTCACATCTTAATTTCTTAAGCGAAATGTAATCTCTTAATCTGAATGTCATTTCACTGCAAATATTTTCTACATGACTCTATATCATTTTAAGCCAATGCAGCTACATTGATTATAGAAATTAGTGTCTGTCAACCTACTTAACATACAGTATCAGTATGAGTGAATGTAATGCTGATCAATGCCTGCAGATCACGGGTGGGGATGATGTGGATTGAGATTACTCTTTTCCCTAATGGGGAGATGGAGCATCAATAATAAATAAACGGATGATCAATCAATCAGGTGTGGATGAAATCTTCAGTTTCATCCCCATCTGCTACCCTGCATAACTTACCTAACTCTCCGTTAACAAAAGACCGGCGATAAAAAAAAAAACGCCACACAGGAGGTGGAGGATGGCGGTCGTATCGAGTGAGTAGAATTTAGATGTGACTTCTTAATGATCTTATGAGAAACAATAACTCAATATAACAACCAAACCGACGCTTTACCATTCTTAGGCCTAGTTTTGGATTTCAATCTACATTAAAAACCGCGATGGATTTTTTAATTATTAATTATTATTATTTTCTTTTAACCAGCTACGATTCTGGCTCAGTCACGACCATTGAGGAGCGTTATGATTTTTAATATCGCTTAATATATAAACATTGACTATGAGAATTTGCGTTGGCTCACCTGATTTGGCACGTATAAAAGGCTCCAGGGAACTAATGAGCAACTCCTACAGAGGCAGCTATTTCATCTCCGCCGCGTGGCATCTGCGCTTGCGGCATGGCCAGCTCAACGAGCCGCTTTCACTGCTCGCACAACGTACTTCGTTCGATTCGATCGTCCCACCCGCCCGCATGCCTGCTTGCTCTGCCCGCCTCGTTTACTGAATATCCTCCATCTTATCTTCCCTTCAGCCAGCCACTCATGTTTGTTGTCGTCGCCAGTTGACGAGCCCCTCCACGATGACATCGTCGCCGTCTGCACTCTTTCTTTGATTATAAATTACAGGATGTTTATTACCTTTTTAATTAAAAAAATAATTATGGAAAAAAATTAATAATATTTCAAACTGTTTACTTTAATGTTTTTCAATTTATAAACAACGTTTGAAAAAAACAACACAAAAAAACCCGCGCACTTGCACCAATCGATATAATTTTTCCGTGCATTATTTGATTGGATGGAGACAATAGAGAACGTTAATAACCCAATATTCGGCGCTTAAAACGCATGTTGTTTTCAAAAAATTTTTATTCATTAAAAACACTGCGTTTCTTTCCTTTGTTCATTCTGTAAAAACATAACGCGGCAAGATGTCTGTTTACTTAAGAAAAAATTCCACTCGTTAATTATAATTATAATAATAATTTTAAATTTATTGTTATTTAAATGTCTATAAAAGTAGTCACTGATGCAGAAAATTCAAGTCTGCACGCCAGCTATTATTAATCACAAATGTATCCATTAATCTCCTACAAAAAAATTTCCCGAAGTTTCTCATTTTTTTCCCCTCTCCTTTTTTTCTTTGCGTGACGTCATAAAATGTTGCCGCCTCTTGTTCTACATGGTATATGCAGGAAAAGCATATCATGGTAACTTTAAATTTAAATACAAAATAAAGGAAATGGTTACTAATGTGGGTTTAAATACTTTTATACATTCCGTTTTAAAAAAATCTGTCTCGTAAAAAAAATCAATTTTACCGTCGGCTGGATTAAACTTCTCGTCCTTTAATCCCACTTCAGCTCAAACATGAACGCCTTTAACCCTAACAGATAATAAAATTGAGCTTTTAAGAAGGGATTAAATGAAATTTAGATAAAAACAAGACAATAAAATTAATCTCAAAATAATAATAATAATAATAATAATAATAATAATAATAATAAAACACAAATGATTTTTATTACATTTAAATAAGTTTATTTAAAGGCATCATCAAATAAATGCCTTATTTAAATTTACCATAAAAAAAAAAAATTATAATTATTAAAAAAAAAAAAAGCTAATATCAAGAACAAATATTTAAAAATTCTCACAAGAACTCATAAAAATTATAAATAGTTTTATTTCCCATTTTGTGGTTATAAAAAATGCAAAATATTTATCTTGCATATGAGAACATTCTGAGCAATGGCTCAAGCCTCTAATTACAAACCGTCATCCTGAGTAGTTACATACTCAGACAGATATAGCAGTGAAACATACAATTTCTTTGGTTAAGCCGTAGCCACCGTATATGTATATGGTGGCTACGGTTAAGCTAAGCTTCTGATGGTATGAAAACAAAGATAACATATAAACCTGTGGTTGATAAAACCAAAAGATAAAACAAAGTAATCATCTAATAACAAAGAAATGATGGGCGTGTCCAATTTTAACATACTGTTCTATAGGGAGAAATATCAAAACATAAACATTGAATATCCGCCATCTTTTGAGGGCATCGAGACCCATGGCTGCCATGGCTCTGAACACCATTGTTATACAATACATCCAAACACGCAACAACTCGTTACCATCGTTATACAATAACAAGTCGGGCAAAAACGGCGTACTTCGATGAGTAGCAGTATAGGATTTCCTTCCTCTTGCCCTCAAAAAATAGCAGCTGTACCCATCATTCAATGCGAAGATATTTTCCCCTATTTTTATTTTAATAATGTCTAACAATTGACGCAATCATCTTTTACATTAAAATACCATGAATTACAAAGTGATTAGTGATATTACCAAATTAAAGCATACCAAAAGAATCCTCAGCAAATCGTGGAAAAAGACAGAATTTTTTGGTAATGCCATTTTAGGCCGATCACTTTACAATTATTGGTAATTTAATGTATTAGTTGATTACTTTGTAATTGTTAAGTGCATTGATTTGTGTGTTATCTTTACGTTTTCATGCCATCACATGATTTGTTTTATCCATATGCTTTTATATCATTTAACATTTATTCAAGCTAATCCTTGCTTAAGTCGTCATGAAAGTCATAAGTAAAATTTCATGATTGATTCCTTATTAGGAATTTTGTCCCAAATGCTTAACTTACTAATTCTTTTAAGTTTTTGGGCCTATGGTTACTTCACGATCTTACTTGGAACATGCGCATTGACTCTTCTGTCTAAACTTAATAAAAAGCAAGGGTTTTGATCTCCAGACTCCAACATCTTCCGAATAATATTCTGCTACTTCTGTGGATACATTCATCGTTAGGCTATGGTTGCATCTTCTGGGGATCAACCACTTCATATAATATGTCTCGAATTTTAAAACTCCAAAAGTGGTTTTTTACGCTTATTATTGAAAGTCCCAAAATCAGTTTCAGTTTTTCATCATTTTGGCCTGTTGAACATTCCGACTATTTACCAAATTTATAATTTGCTCTCTTATTTTCAAAGTTATAAATTTTCTGTTGGTTGTCTCTACCCCTATAACAATATATTTATTTCAAGATAGATATCATTATCTAACCCGGAATGCCGGTGAAATTTGTTTGCTTCTAGTAAAGCATGGATATCGAAGCCGATCTGTTTCTTGTTCTAGCTTAAAAGATTGGGCTCTCCTATCGATTGAAATAAGTCTTTTGATTCCTTTTAACGTATTTTTTCAAACACTAATAGTTGATTTGATACTTCAAACTTAAGAACTTTGATGACTTTGTATAACATAAAACACTGTATTATACAATTTTTGGTCACGATTTCTTTTACAAGATGTCTTGGTACCATGCAGGTCCTAATTGGGCACCATTATGTTTTTTTCCCTAACCAATAAAAAAATAAACAAATAAATAAATTAGAAGTCACCAAAAACATTACTTATAGCCCGAAGATACTTGAGCTTGTAACAATTCCATTACGAAGTAATCCCATTTGAAATTAATAGATTCCTTCCAGTCTAAACAAATTTCTGATATTTTTTTTCTAACTTCGTCCATTATTTCAATAGAAAGTTCAGTTCTTCATAACCAGAACATAAATTCTAATTGTAAAGTGAAACAACCAAAAATTAAATTCGTCCAAAAAATTTTTTATAATTTATTTTTTATATTTAAAGTTTTATGAAGTTTGAAAAAAAATTCCATAATTTTATCTTTTTGTATGAGGGTAATTATTGCCTTGATTTAGCTAATTTCGGTTTAAAGACCTCAAATTTATTTTAATACAGTTAGATAAGAATATACTTTATTTTCCTTTTCCTTTTTTTATTTTTTTAATTTCAGGTATGACACGCATTTCCTGAATTACATAAACTACTGAATTTGCAAAATTACCTGAAGGCAACAGTTCCGTTTCGTGAATTTGCGTTTTTCATTATTTTTAATATTTCGCAAATTAGTTATTAACTCATGTTTAATAAACGGGAATCCCCGTTTCAGCTTAACCATTTTTGGTTATATTTTTGTTTTAATTACGCTATTTCCTTAGCAAAAATTGGACAAGTTTTCATAGTCATTGTCTCCACTTTATAATTTTATTAATTTTAGGCGTAAAGAATATCTAAACTATTGTGGCAACTTTTAATTAAAGAGAGGGTAATGTTTTATATAATAAAATATTTTTATGAAACATACCGTATAAACATATAACTTCCTTAATTTAATGTAAAAATTAATTAAACTTTAAAAATTTTTAAAATAAAATAATAAAATAATAATGATGATGAAAGTCATTTTTTTGTTCACAATTTTAGATTAGATGGTATCACTTTTGAGATCTAGATGATGTCCAAATAATGCGAGTTTTTCTGATAATCTTCCACTGATGATCCAGTTTTTAGAACAGAAGATTTTTAATTTGAAACCCAAAATAAGTATAAAAAAAAAAAAAATTACTGATGATGACGTTGAAATATAGATGGAGTTTTTTTTTGTTTTTGTTTTTAATCAAATCGCGTCATCATCAGTAAAAAAAATAAAAAAATAAAAAAATAAAAAAACTTAAAAATTTTCTTTTTCTTTCTTTTTTTTTTTTTTTTTACTGATTATAACGCTATTTGTGAATTTGTATTAAAAAAAAAACCCAAAAAACTCCATCTATATTTCAACGTCATCATCGGTAAAAAAAAACCAAAAAAAACAAAAAAACAAATTAAAAGTCTTCTGTTCTAAAAACTGGATCATCAGTGGAAAATTATCAGAAAAACTCACGTCAATTTGAGCATCAATTGGACATTATCCAGACCTCAAAAGTGATACCATCTAACCCAAAATTGTGGACAAAAAAAGTGACTTTCATCATCATTATTTCATTTAAAAAATTTTTTTAATTTTATTTATTTTTCCATTTGATATTCACAGCAATCCTGACCATGCAACTTTAAGATTTTACATTAAATTAATGAAGTTACATGGCTATATGGGACGTTTTATTCAAGTAGTACTTATAATTTACAGGGTCGGGACATATTAATATGACCACCTCTCCTCGAACATGTTGGAACGTCCCATGGTTTGCAAATGAAAAATCATTGCATATCATTAAAAGCTGACAACAGCAGACGTGTAGTAGCATCCGTTAACACAGCAATTGTCGCCGTCATGGGCAGAGCAAGTGACTTGTCGGACCTCCAAAAGGGGATGATCATTGGCTATCGGGCCATTTTCAAGGGGGGGGGGGGAAAGGCAACATTTCAGAAACTGCCACCTTTGTGAACTGCTCTAGGGCTGCCGTTGTGAAGGTGTACCTCGACTGGACAAACCAGACAGTTTCGAGCAACCGAAGAGGTAACTGTGGGGCCCCACGGGCCATCGATCCTAGAGGCGAGCGTCGGTTACGACGCCTGGCCAAGACCAATCGGCGTGCCACTATTGAGTAACTGACACAGCAAATGAACAGTGGGCCACTAGGCGTGTCAGCTTCAAGACAATGCAACGATCCCTCTTGAAGTTGGGGCTCCAGAGCAGGCGTATGGCAACAGCACCCATGTTGACGCCTGTGCATCGCCAAAACGCCTCCAATTCGCAATGGACTATCGCCATTGGACCTCGGCCGAGTGGCAAAGGGTTGCTTTCTCTGACGAGTCGCGGTTTCTGGTGAACAGAGTGGACGGACGATGGAGAATTCGCCGGGAAGCATCTGAGAACAGGCATCCCGACACCATCGTTGGCAGACGATAGGCTGGTGGGGGAAGTGTGACTGTTTGGGGGATGTTTTCGTGGTATGGTCTGAGTCCACTCATACCGTTGGAGGGTACACTGAATGCTGTTCGTTACCTGACGATCGTCGCAGACCAACTACACCCCTTCATGTTGACAGTGTTTCCTCAAGGTGATGGCACCTTTCAACAGAACAATGCTCCCTGCCATACGGCCAAAACTGTCCACGACTGGTTCGAGGAGCATGAGGATGAATTCAAGCTACTCCTATGGCCACCAAACTCCCCGGACCTCAACCCCCATTGAACATTTGTGGGACCATCTCGATCGCCATGTCCGCAAGCAGGACCCTCCACCACGCACGGTGATGGAATTACGGGATGCACTGATCGCCGAATGGTCCCAGATACCTGCAACCACCTTCCGAGGACTTATTGACTCTCTGCCACGTCGACTAGCTGCTGTGCTTGCCGCCAAAGGTGGATATTCCGGATACTAGCAGGTGGTCATATTAATGTGTCCCGACCCTGTACTTCCAAATGAAAAGATATTAAAAAATATTATTCTATTTAACATTAATAAAGGGAAGGAGTGTTTAGTAATAAATTAGTAGCATTGTATTCTCTTTTTGTTTTTAATATAAAATCCGATAATTCCCCTCTTGTTTTAACCAAGGTGCAAGACAGGCACAGTTATGAAACTCGTCAGTCTGGTAATATTTACATCCCAAAATCTCTTAGAAAGTATCGAAATAATTGTGTTTCACATTACGGTATCGACGTCTGGGCCTCCCTGCCTCATGAAATTCGTAATGAGGTATCGTTTTCAAAGTTTCGACGGAACCTAAAATCTTATGTTTTAAGTAATTTCTCAGTAGCAAGTAATTTTGACAACTTCTAAGATTCTTATACCATTGTGTAATTTTTTGTATTCTTTGTTTGATTTAATGCTGTTCTTAAGTAACAGTTAATTTACCCAATTAGCTTTGACTAATCTATTACTAACACCTTTGTTTTTACTATTTTTGTTTTTTGTAATCTGTTAATTACATTAGATTGTTGTTAATTTAAATTAATGTTCACCCGGAATCTTTACTAGTCGATCTCTGGCCATACTAGATCCCGGGTGACATCCTGAATGTAATTTTATTAATTCTATTAAAATAAATAAATAAATGAAAATGTAAATTATATTTTTCTTCAATACACTCATGACTTTATGGAATTATATTTTGGGGTGCTTCCTCTAAATTAAATCTATTACGTCTTTTCAGAATTCAAAAAAAGATTCCTTAGATCATTTCTTAAATTACGTAAACCGGCTTCTGTCTCTCAGTTATTTAATCGTTACGGAATTTCCACAGTATATCAGTTATATATTAGCAATTTAGCTACCTTTACTTATAAGGCAATTTCTCGCCAAATATCTCTTCCCCGCTTCCTATTCAATATCGCAGTGAACTTCACCCTACACGCACCGCGCATTTGATAAATATCCCCTTGATCAGAACGAACTACCAATCTCGCACAGTGTCTCATACGCTGCTATAAAGCTCTGGTCCTCTTTACCTATCGATTTGCGCCTTTCCTAACAATACTAATTTAAAATTTAAATTAAAATATTTTTTATTTAACTCCTAACAATACTAATATACTAACCTTGTATTTTACTTTCAATGTGCATTTAAAGCAATATTTGAAATTTATTTGTATTCTTTTTGGACTTAGTCCAATCTTTCAATTTTTAACTTAAATCGTTAATTTTTATTAATCAGAACTGGCAATTCTGTTCTCTATCCAGGGAGGTAACTTGTCGGCTATTAGGCCATACTGGCCCTGGATAGACCATTGTTTCTAATTTAAATATATAAATAAAAACAAAACAAAAAAAAAAACCCAAAAAAACTATACAAAATGGAAAATTACAATAATAATACGGAAAATAATAATCGTCGTCTTCTTAATGTTTTCTACAAGACCTTCCTAAGATTTCACAGAACTTCATAACGAACTCCTACATCTACAAGACTTCATATCAACATCACATTTAGTGTTCCATCTGTCAAAAATCAAGATTGGTGACCGTGTATTATTTTATTATTCTAATTTTTCACTTTGTATAATTTACATTTCCATTTATGGATTTTATATTAAAAAAGGAGAATACAATGCTACTAATATTTATTTCTATTTAATTTTTATTTTATTAATTCTTTTTAATTTTGATTATATAAAATTTTACAAAAGATGAAAACAAAATGGCCTATTTCAAAGAGATTGTTTTTTTACATGCACTTACAGAAAAAAAATAATAAATGTTTTTTCAAATAATTAAAATTTCCTTTTAATAAATTTAATTCATTTTATGACGTCAACTGATCAACTCAAAGTGCTGCTCACAAATGAACATCACACGATATTCCCCTAGAAAAATCGCGCTCGGCGGCAGCGTTTCCAAACTCAGAACGTCCTTTCCAAGCCGATGACTACCATGCCCCAACCGAAACGGTAACCGATCGACTTTCCCAAACTTTCTCGGGCCATATTGATTAAACCGACCTCAATAAAGCATTGAATTAAATTTTATATCACCTTGAATAAACAAATAAAAAATAAATTTCATTGCTTTTACAAATTCTTTATTACTAAAACCACACGAAAAAAAAAATCGTGACGTCAACAAGAGGTACAGGCAAGAGATGCGGAAATTTTCTGGAATGGCACTTTTTAATTTTTTTTTCTCGCGCGAATTTAATAATAATAATGATCAAAAACAAGGCAATACGTCAATTACAGCTAGAGATGATAAGTAATTAAATTCAAAGCACGATCGCGATCGGGTTGCTCAATATCTGCACTTTCACCCCATTATAACTTCCTCTTGAGATCGGTCATAGCCATGTTTCTCATTTCTTCATCAGGTAGCGCCACTTTACTCGATCAACAAATTCGTCAATCAATAAAAACAGGCAAAGAAATCACGACATAAATTATGCAACGAATACAAAAGTTTTATTCAAACTTTGTTTTTTTTTCTTTCCTTTTAAATTACATTTCAAAATGATATTTTACAGTGCCTGGCAATACAATAAAACATTTAGGTTACAATTTTTTGAGATTTTTTTTTTTTTTTTTTTGTTTGTTTTTTTAAGTTAACTTAAAAATCAAACACTGAAAATAACAAAATCTATTTAAAATAACAAAACAGACTTTCTTTCCTTCCTTAACTAACGCTTAATAAAACAAAATTGAAAACGAAAAAATTTACATTTCTCATTTTTTCATGATTACATTAAGCAAATGCCATTTATAGCATTTTTTTTTCCTAAGTATATGTTTTTCTTTTTTTTTTTTTCAATTATGCGGCTATTTTATATTACCATTTTGGTAATAGTACTAAGAAATGCTTATTAATTTAACTCATTACAATTTTTTCTAAGTTTTTTTTTTTGACTCCTTTATTAATAAATTATTTTGATTTTTTTCAGTATCAAAGGAGAGCAAAATTATAATAATAAAAAAGAAAACCACATTAATAATAAGAGCAATAAAGCTTTAAAAAATTAAAAAAGCATTTTTTAATCAGCAAATGGGTGAGATGCAATGAGAAAAGTCGAATGATTAGTTAATATGAAGAGGGAAAGGGTTGGTGGTGGTTGAAAGGTGATTTCTTTATTTGTTTATTTTATGAACTGACTGTAGCTGGTGTTGTCATAGAAACGGGAGGCGCCGACACCAAAGGCATATTATGAGCTAATCCCGAAAAGTTGGGCAGAGGAACGGGGCTGGGAACCGTACTGGTCAGTGTGTTCAGAGTAGTAGTAGACGGGAGACAGAAAGCGATAGGAGAACCTAGGGAGAAATAAAGCAAAACAAAAAAAAAAATATTGGGGAATGAAGAGTCGTGATAAACAAACATTTTCTAGTTAATAGAGTCTTTAATATTTAATAGAACAGATATTAAACAAATTCAAAATTCCCCGAGCAAGGTTAACTGAATCCCGATGAGAAGTAAATGCAAAGCTAGCAATTCAGTTTTCATTATGTTAAAAACTTAACTTAAAAATTTGCTTTAAAAATTCAAAGTGAATAAACTTATTCTTCAATTTAATTAACAAATAACATTTCACATATTCAATAGAATAGTTAAAAACAAATAAAAAGCAACCGCACCAGCAGCTTCAATACTCATCACCATCTAAAGAAGCAATTTTATCAATTAATTATAAAGCTAATAACCAATTCATTAAAAAAAAGTGAAGAACTCCTGAATGCTATTAACCAATTCATTAACGAAACTTTGAAGACTGCCGATTAAAAATAAGAACGGGCTTTTAGACTTCTTCTGGTGCAGACATAACTAAGGGTTTTGCCTCAGAAACTTCACCATTTTCTGGAGAATGTTCTGGTCCATCTGAAACTGAAATGTTGGATTTGCATTTGAATAAAACTCATTTCAAATTCAAATATACCAAATGGCCACTTTATTAGGTACATCTTCCTGGTACCAGATTGGATCTTCCCATAGCGATTTAACAGCTCATAAATTATGGCATGGACTCCACCTATATTTGGAATCAAGATATAGGAATATCTATCCTAAGTCTCAAAGATAGTCATGTAATCATTACAAATCACAGCAAGTTCTCCATCATGCTCTTAGATCCACTCTGATATCGTCCGAGCACTGTGACATGTGGCATTGTCAAAATGGAAGAGACTAGAATGAAGACTGGTTATGAGTGGTGATGTGGCCAGAGGCAGTGTTCTGATACAATGTGACATATAGGAAGTTGTAGAAAATCTTTGGTGGCAGGCACACACGTTTCAACATTCCATCATCAGGGACAAAAAATTACAGCTATTTGACCAGTGATTATGACAGATCATCAAAATATGTCAGCCTATGATTAATCTTGAGATACCTGGATCTGTGATTTATTCTCTGATTCCAGAAGGTTGTCTACATGCATCAGTGTTATCTAAGACCTCCCATGAAAACAGTTCAGACCAGGATAGAACTACTCCTAGCCTGCAACATAAATACCACATAAGATGGATCCATATTAGCTATTGACCTAGGGTGAAAGAGGAAACTCAATTCATCAGACCATGCCACAATTTTCCTATCAGCAGAAGTCCATTATAATTGCAACTTCTTGCTTTGTACTGAAAGGCACAATACCCAATTGGTCTCTGGCTTTGACTTTTTTGACCATTCTCAGTATATACAACAACAGCTGTATGAGCAACCCCAATAATATCGGCAGTTACAGAAATGCTTGTTGCAGTTCATCTGACACCAGCTATTTTGCCATATTTGAAGTTACTCAAAACTTTTGTTTTTACTCATTTTGCCCATGCTAGATACAGATGCCCAATTAAATATGCACTACTATAGTCACATGATTGCTGGCCATGTATCTATCAACATTCTACTACAGTGGATGTAGCCAATAAAGCAGCCAGTTAGTATGTGAAACTTACATAAAGTGAATATTTTTGTAAGGCATTTTCGGAAACCAAAATGCTGTTTTGGTAAATTTTTTTCTTTATCATTTTGAAGATCTCAACTTTGTTCATTGAAATTTCAACTAATTAATAACATTTTCATAGTGTAAATATTTAATGAAATAAACAAATGAGGATAAAAATTAACCAGATATACAGGGTCGGGACACATTATAATGACCACCTGCTAGTATCCGGACTATCCACCTTTGGCGGCAAGCACAGCAGCTAGTCGATGTGGCAGAGAGTCAATAAGTCCTCGGAAGGTAGTTGCAAGTATCTTGGACCATTCGGCAATCAGTGCATCCTGTAATTCCATCACCGTGTGTGGTGGAGGGTCCAGCTTGCGGACATGGCGATCAAGATGGTCCCACAAATGTTCAATGGGATTGAGGTCCGGGGAGTTTGGTAGCCATGGGAGTAGCTTGAATTTATCCTCATGCTCCTCGAACCAGTCGTGGACAATTTTGGCCATATGGCAGGGAGCATTGTCCTGTTGAAAGGTGCCATCACCTTGAGAAAACACCGTCAATATGAAAGGTGCCATCTCCCAAACAGTCACACCTCCCCCACCAGCCTGTCGTCTGCCAACTATGGTGTCGGGATGCCTGTTCTCAGATGCTTCCCGGCGAATTCTTCATCGTCCATCCACTCTGTTCACCAGAAACCGCGACTCGTCAGAGAAAGCAACCCTTTGCCACTCGGCCGAGGTCCAATAGCGATAGTCTATTGCGAATTGGAGGAGTTTTCGGTGATGCACAAGCTTCAACATGGGTGCTGTTACCATATGCCTGCTCCGGAGCCCCAACCTCAGAGGGATCGTTGCACTGTCTTGGTGCTGACACGCCTAGTGGTCCCACTGTTCATTTGCTGTGTCAGTTGCTCAACAGTGGCACGTCGATTGGTCTTGGCCAGGCGTCGTAACTGACGCTCGCCTCTATAGTTCATCTAACAAGAGAAAAACAGGGTGTGTCACAGGAAGTTTCAGATTAGCCAATCAGAGAAAGGGGGCCTGATGCGCTTAATCACTTCTGTCTCATGTCTCATTGAAGAAGCGCTTTATAATATTACAGCAGAAGCTTTAATATTATTCAGTTGCTTTGCTTTAATTATAATTAAAAATGTTGTACCCTTCATAAAATTATCTTTTAACTCAATTTTATATATATCGTTGTTCGAGATTCCCTGGGCCTTTTCTTTCCAGGAGTCGAAAAGCAAGGAGAGGGGGGTGGTAGCTTCGCATCAAGACGCTTCGTTTCTTTCTTGAACAATTGTTCGAACGCAAGAAAAAGAAACTTGCGTTGCCTTGGAAGTTTCTTCTATCAAAGCAGATGAGCTTTTAAAACACTATTTTCTTTTAAAGTAGCAAAATACGTTCCGCACAAATCTCCCTAGCTTGGCTGGGAATAGTTTTTCCTTGTTTGGCTGAAGAGTTGTTGCACGGGCGTCGCCATTACAAATTGACTTGTGCAGCCGCTGAAGGAGAGATCCCACAAAGCATTGCGGATGAGTGAGTAGTCGATATCAGACCGGAAACACACCCTGTTTTTCTCTTGTTGGACGAAGTATAGGATCGATGGCCCGTGGGGCCCCACAGTTACCTCTTCAGTTGCTCGAAACTGTCTGGTTCGTCCAGTCGCGGTACACCTTCACAAGAGCAGCCCTAGAGCAGTTCACAAAGGTGGCAGTTTTTGAAATGCTGCCCCCCTTGGCCCGATAGCCAATGATCATCCCCTTTTAGAGGTCCAACAGGTCACTTGCTCCGCCCATGACGGCGACAATTGCTGTGTTAACGGATGCTATTACACGTCTGCTGTTGTCAGCTTTTAATGATATGCAATGATTTTTCATCTGCATACCATGGGACATTCCAACATGTTCGAGGAGAGGTGGTCATATAAATGTGTCTCGACCCTGTAATTCTTGATTTGGGAAGTACTCCCCCCCCCCCCTAAAAAAAATAAAAATAAAAAATAAACCTCAACACAAATTGACTGTATAAAGTAGTCTCCAAGACTGTCTATGATATGTTGCTAGCAACGAGGAAGGCAGTGAATATCACAGACTAAGTGAATCACCATGTACCTGACAGTGCTGGCAGGACATTGGCTATTTTGACTGCACAATAATGCACAACACTACCTATATGCTCAACCAACGGGCTTTCCAATATTTATCTTAAAATTTGACCTATAACTAAAATATCTATAAAACATAAATTACCAATAATTACAAATAGAAAACTGAAGGAATAATTCCACGACCTGGACTCAAACAAGAGACCATGCCTTTCTCCTGTACCGCTCTCACCAACTGAGCTACCACAGACCTGGACCACCAAACTGTTACTGTATGTCCATGCTTTATATGGACTTCCATGAAGCCACAAATCAGCTCAATCGTCAAAGCAGGCCCCCTACTCTCAAATTGGTAAGAGCGGTGCCGATGATAAGCATGGTCCCCGACAAGAACAAGAATAGCAAGAAACCACTAATCCACATCAAACTTTTATTTGAACGAATGCGCATTCATTCGAATAAAAGTTTGATGTGGATTAGTGGTTTCTTACTATTCTTGTTGTTCCATGACTGCAGCGACTAGCTCCATTTCTTTCTGTGCATGGTCCCCGATTCAAATCCAGGTCGTGGAATTTATCCTTCCCTATTCTATTTGTAATTGCAATGTGTTTGAAAAGTTAGTTATATTATAATATCATCATCTCTTTGAAATAAATTAGTGATATTGAATGTTTGGCAGGGAGAAAATGGTTGCCTTGGATGACCTTTGCACAATTTTAAAATTATTAACTACTTAAAATAAAGTTGTTGCTGCCTTAAATACAGGGCATTTCAAAATGAATATCAGGGTTTTGAGGCTTCATAGTATTTATTACATTTAACTTACAGTTATAAATAATACAACAAATGAAAGAGCAACTCAAACAGTTTTGTTGGTACATCTGTGGCAGACAGTATGCGATTGGTTAAACGTCATTGTACCAGAACGCTGGATTGGCTGCAAGGGGCCGAATGACAAAGCTTGTTTTGCATGGCTTCACGATCACCCGATCTGACGCGTGCGATTTTTACATTGCTCATGACACAAGGTATAATGTGTCTCTGCTACCAGCTGACCTACCCAACTTAAACGGGATTGAAGCAGTTGTTGCAACAATTACTCTAGACACACTGATCAAGGCTTGGGAAGAACTCGCCTATCGATTCGATGTGTGCCATGTTATGAACGGTGTTCACATTCAACACTTGTAGGAAAAACTGTTTGAGTTGCTCTTTCATTTGATGTATTATTTATAACTATAAGTTAAATGTAATAAATACTATGAAGTCTCAAAACCACGATATTCATTTTGAAATGCCCTGCATATCAACCAACTGTATATCATACTTTAGAAAAATTTGGCTTCATGATAATTGAATCTGATTTTATACTGTATCATCATTTATTAATTACAGATCCAGCAGTAAAGAAATAAACCCATTCCACCACGGATTCTGTTGAATGTGCAAGCCACAAATCTATTGAGCAACTGCTCTGTGCCGAAGTTTCTACTGCAGCAAATTGTGTCATAATGGTGGTTAAAATTAATTTAAAACTTGAAACACCCTGTGCGTGTTAAATTCAAAAAGGATATACATTTGAAATTGAATAAATCATAGAGTTATTCTATATATTGTACCAGTATACAGATGGAACAATGGTTTGGATTTATAGCGCCATGGTAGTTTTTCTAAGTTTTGACGGGAGACGTAACATCAAGCATGGTCGTGACCAAGAGCGAAATTGTCATAGAATGTGGATTCCAATCAGTACAATTTCAAAGCAATTGTTTTTCTAAGAATTCTTTAGAAAAGGGAAAAAATCTCTGCATCAGTGAACATGGAAACAGTGTGAAGGAAGTGGGAAGGGGAAATATCAGTGCTATTTCGGCTGAAGCAATTGGACAGACATGTGATTGACATTATATATTTAATTCATGTTTATAATATTTAGAATTATATTTATTTTATTTAGATTGACCTTAATCGAACTATCGTTAGCTGTGAATGTCAGCATTCACCAGGAATTGGAAAAGCCTGCAAACATATTTCTTCATTAATTTACTACATCAACAATGACTACTCAATTTCATCTAATAAATTATAGGGAAAGCCTAATATACCTCTAAAATGCAAAAAGAAAAGTATTCAAAAGGTAAACATGTTGACCAACTTTTTCCCAGAAAGAAATTAAAAAATATTCCTTCTGCATTTGAATTGGATTCTGCTGCCCTCAGTAATATTTCATGCAGCTTAAACACACAATGTTATTGGTAGAAAACAGAACCGAGGTGGATCGAGCTTGTTGTAGTGTACTAGAACGTTTGTTAATAAATGTGAACAAGTCAATTCTATAAAAATGGTGTGCAAATCATTCTAGAAAATCAAAACAAATATGACGTCAAGATAGATGAATTTTGTGCATTTCCATTAAAAAAAAACAGAATGTTTTTATTTTAATGACAAGGTTGTAGTCACTAATGAAGAAATGACTGAATTGGTAATTAAAACTTTGAATCAGTCAAAGAATTCTGAATAGTTTAATGAAAGAAAGAAAAGAATTTCTGCCGACAGTAAGGATCATCGAATCAAAACCAGATAACGTGAATTTGAAAATCTAGCTACAAGACACTTCAATGAAAGGAGCAGTAGTGAAGACGAGACATGGACAAGAAATGGAATCATTAGCCATTGAAGCTTTTAAACAAGTTTCGGGAATGAAAGTTCAATGCTGTGGTTTAATTATTCACAAAATAAAACCATGGTTTTGTGGTTGCCCAGAAGTCCGGATGGCATTATCCATAAGGACAGTAAAGCTATAGTGCTGTTAAAGGTTAAATGCCCTACATCATGTAGAAATAGCCTGACAGTGGATAATGCTGGCAAAAATTAAATGCTGTTTTTGATATGATGAAAACACTGTGACACTGAAGAAACCACACTGTTATTACACACACTGTCAAATGCTAATGTACATTACAGGTTTAACCTTGCCATTTTTATGTCTAACCTTAAAATTTATTCAAGATTGCTTGCTTAAGATTCAGAAATTTTATTTAGATTATTATTTGCCAAAACTTTCATCATAATTTCTGCAATACATTAATTTTTTAATAAAGCTACTATATTTTTATTGCATCATTACATTAACAATGAATTGACATTTCATTGTTTCAATTATTGGAGATTGAAAATAGGTTAAAACACAACATTTGAATAATGTCATCAATGTAAGGCAGTAATTCTGTTGTCTTGCCAATTCAGTTTTCCACATAGAGAATTTACAAAACCTTACATTAGTAGCATTATTGTTAAGTATTGGAACAACACACAATGCAACAATTAACATCTTCATCCGTTTTTTTTTTTAGTCTGCATCACTTACAAACATTATAAACAGTTGATTGCCGCTTCGGTGAGGTTAAATTGATAATACTTGATAATATGGCCTCTGCTTCCATTAGTACTGAAGCGTGCCACTAGGGCAGCATGCACGGTGCCTATAGGCAATTTACTAAGGTTTACTAAAGAAAAATTTTTCTTCTCTTTCACATAAATTAATCTCTCATTTTTCTTTCAGATTTGGAAAATTTCAAACTTTAAAGAAATGGATAAATGCATAACAATTTTTTAAATGCATGATAGAGATGAACAGTTCCTGCCAGTTCAATATTAACACCAGCCAGTGCTCAATATCTCAACTTCTATTTGTCAAAGACTACTGAATAATAAAAGCCACAAATTTCAAGTATTAACTATAATATGTATGTTAAATAAATTTGTACAGTACTCTCAATGGTTACAAAATTTTGCACTGCCTTGCAATTAACAAATATTTGTGGGGAGTTAACAAATCTTTAAAAATCCATCCAAATCTGGCATTATTATTACTACTGAATGTGCTTCCAATTGTCACCAATTTAAGAGGCATATGGGCAGCAGTTGTACCTTATTAGAAGATGCTTTTCTTACAGTACTAGTTTTCAAGTCTCAGTGACGTTCCTCTCAGACCTAGTGGTGACAATCGGAAATACTTTCAATAGTCAATGCAGTGCCTTCCAGCAGCACAGTGCTGTGCTGCTCTTTATTTCTGTGTGAAAGTCTGAGTTTGGAAAACCTTTTGATAGTAACCGGTTTTCACTAGTGAACTCACTTGCAGCCTTAATTTATCTTATTTAGTATTTGTCTGATGATAAACTCATTACAAATTTCATTACCTGTAAAACTCTGATAATCAATTTTCATCCGGGTCAATCCATATGAAGTGATCCAATAAAAGTTAAGTTGGTTGCTTGACCATTTTTAAATAATTTTTTTTTTTATATGTGATTACCCTATAATTGAGAAATTGAAAACAGTTTTTAAATTTCTTTACCTTGCACAGTTACTGAATGGCGGCCATTTAAATGTAAGCACACAACGGTTTTTCAATTTGGAGACATTAGCGTTAATTTAAATATCTCTGCACTCGGTTAAGTTACAACATTGTAATTGACATGATGGTTTTTAGAAACGTCTCCTCTGCAACATTGTTTATTACCCAACATACCCTAAATTCAAAAATAACCAGTCAAAATGGCCTCCAAAGTTTGGTATTGAAAATTTAGAAAATCCACTTTTTAGACCCAAAAAAAAACAATCAAAGAGTGATTTATCAGAGTGTATTTTTTTTTCTCTAGTTAGATATACACTACTAGCCTTATATAGAGCAAGAACACTGACAAATGTTTACTTAAGTTTTTATAAATTTTAGAAATTTGAAAATCTTTATTTTTTATAAAGTTTGGGGACTAAATATAAAAATTTGATTTTTGCACATTTTGTACACCTACATGATAGCAATGTACTGTAAAAATTTCAACGTTGATATTTGACTGTGAACAAAGATATGAATTTTTGAAAATGAGGAAATAATTCACTTTACGCAACAATTGATCTTATGGCTGTTGCCTAACTTTTTTTATTTTTTTTTATTTTATTTATTTACGTTGGGGTTAGAAGAATACAATGGTGCCCTACAAGGCCCGTATGGTATGAACCAACGAGTTAGGCCAGGAGGGCCTTATAAAGTAAACAATAAAAATTGAAAAGAGATTAGTAGATAACAAATGGATTGTAAATATTATAATATGATTCACTAAGTTCGCTAAAAGTAAGTAATCAAACAATCAAATCGAAGCAGGTGCACAAAATAATCTTAACGAATTAAATAAAACAAATATAATTAAGTTAAATCCAAGTCACAAAACATATAAAATAAATAATAAAAACAGAAAATAAAAATGAAATAAGACGAAAAAATAAAACGAATAAATAAATCAAATTGAGCAAATAGAGCTCCTGAGAGTTGTAGTTAAAAGATGAATGGTGCTTTCTTTTCATCAGTTGTGATGATGGATGTGACGTGGATTCCATTTTTTAACCCTGAAACGAAATGCCAAGCTTCACAATGGAAACACACTGATTCACCGCCACCGAAAAAATTTCAAGTCACAGCCTCTGCTGAGAAAGTTATGGTGGCCATGATTTGGGATAGCGAAGGCATAATCCTCATTCATTGTGTTCCAAAGGATACAACTGTTACAGCTAAATCATACAAAAATGTTTTGAGGTCAAAATTCCTTCCAGCATTGCATGAGAAACGACCAAACAAGACTGGACGGGTGCTTTTTCATCGAGACAACGCCCCTGCTCATCAGGCACTCCTAACTCGGCAGTTTCTTCAAAATAACTTTGAGGTGGTTTCCCATGCTCCATACTCATCAGACCTTGCTCCTAGCGATTTCTGGCTTTTTCAAATCATGAAGGACACTCTCCATGGCCGCTCGTTTCCCAACCGAGCTGCTGTTACTTCAGTGATTTACACCAGTGGGCAAAATATACCCCTAAAGATGAGTTCTCAGCAGCCAATGAATCATGGCGCCGCCATTGTGAAAAATGTGTTAGACTTCACGGTGATTACGTCGAGAAGTAACAGTAGTTACAACTTTCTGGGTTAAGTATTTTGTCAGAAAAAGATATGGAGACCTTAGAACTTGAACGCACCTCGTAATAATGTGCTACTTAATTAAGAATAAACCAGATGAAAGTGGACAATTTTTTTAACATAGAACTAAAGCAAAAGCTCCTATTGTTTAATATTTTATTATTAAAATAAATAATACTAACTAAATATAGGGTGATAGTGTTAACTAAATATAGGTTACAACTAAATTTTATTACAATGAAACAATAAACCATTAAACAGGCAATAACCATAAGATCAATCGTAGCATGAGTTAATTCCTCATTTTCAAAAATTCATATCTTTGTTCACAGTCAAATATCAATGTTGAAATTTTTACAGTACTTTGCTATCGTATAGGTGTACAAAATGTGCAAAAATCAAAATTTTTATATTCAGTCCCACCAGAGATAACTAGCCCCAAACTTTACAAAAAATTAAGATTTTCAAATTTCAAAAATTTATAAAACGTTTGTCAGTGCTGTTGCTCTATATAAGGCTAGTAGTGTATGATATCTAACTAAAGTAAATTATTTTTGGGTCTAAAAAGTGGATTTTTTAAATTTTCAATACCAAACTTTGGAGGCCATTTTGATTGGTTATTTTTGAATTTAGGGTATTTTGGGTAATAAACAATGTTGTAGAGGAGACTTTTCTAAAAACAATCGTGTCAATTGCAATGTTGTAACTTAAACGAGTGCAGAGATATTCAAATTAACACTAATGTCTCCAAATTGAAAAACCGTCGTGTAGTTACAAATAAAAATGGATGCCATTCAGTAACGGTGCAAGGTAAAACTTTTTAAAAAACTGTTTTGAACTTCTCAATTATAGGGTAATCACATATAAAAAAATCAAAATGTTAAAAAATGGTCATTGGATCACTTCAAATGGATTGACCCATCCATGTTAGAAAAGGATGCACAAGCTTTAACCCTTTCACTGCGTAATTTTATTTTCGTTCTTGAAAAGATGGACTTACCCACTTTTAGCAGCATAACAAGAAGTTTTTTAATCTCTGTGAGATGAATCAGATTTCCGCAGGTAGAGATAATGTAATTTTGTGCGGATATATCCGCTTTACGCAGCAAAAGGGTTAAAGATACTTGTAATTTTGTTTATAACTAAATTATTGATTCATTGGATTTTTTAAGGGCATCAACTGCCAGATTATTTAAGTATAATGTGCAGATAGCTGAAAAAATAAGATAAAACAAATGAAACAATAAAACATGCAATATGTTAGACAAATTTGTTTAAAAAATCGATGAACATGATTGATATTCAAAACACGATACTCACAACACCTATTTGGACATTTTTAATTTGGTACTTTACACTAATCAAATATCATAAACACAGCAGGGAGATTCTAAACACCCAATACCAGACTTTTTTCTCGATGGTGAATAAATTTACATGACTAAAGACTATGTGAAGTATTTAACGGTGGCTATCCCATTTTCCAGAAATATTTCCCAAATCCTTAAACTAGATAGGTATCATTAGATAGGTCTTTGAAAAGAGACAATGTTTGTAGGAAAAAATTTTTCCAACTCACTTCCTTCAGGAAGAAGAGACCGACATTCGTGCAATACCCTTTTCTGCTATCCCTGTCAAGTCACCTGACGCCTACCCCATGGAGTCACCCCAAAACCACTGCTGGACTTTGGAAAGTGTGCAAGGAGGCATGGAACGTAATTCCTCTTGCCGTCCTGCAAAGAAGTCTGCTAGCATGGAAATTATGCTGCCAGGGTATTGCCAGGGAAAACATAGTGATCATAATCGGTGGTGGAGAAGGGGCTTCATGTAAAGTGACAATCATCCAAAATTGGCTAAATTAAGGAGAAATGACCCTCTGTATTTCCTGAAGGAAGCCAACTGGAAAAAAAAAAAAAAAATGTTTCCTACAAAAAGTTGTTTCTTTTTCCAAGACCTATCCAATGACATCCTACTCGACCCATGTTCCCATTTAAAGTTTTTGGGTGGGCCTCTCAGGTGTGCCCATTTCTGGCCATGTCTGGAAAATGGATTAGCCACCATTAAATTCTTCACAGTCTTTAATCACAAAGTTTCTTTCCCCGATTAGAACTTCTGAGAACCCCCCCCCCCCCCCCGATACGAATGCTAACACTGTCCCTTTACATAGAAAAACATTAAGGGAATTTTAAAATTTTATAAGTGATAATACCTGTTAAGTTATGTGAACTACTAGCAGTTGTCGACGTTAAATTTGCTAATGCTGTTGATGGAAGGGTTGCACTGACTGTAATAGGTGGCATTCCTGGTAATGATATAGGGGTGGTTAAAGGCAACCCAGATATATTAGGCAAACTCATTGGAGGAGGCACATCTAAAATGAAAAGATAATAAAATCAAACAACCAAAATGTAACTTTTACTCCAAAATTACATTAACTTGAGGCTGTATCAATAAAGGTAACTACAATGGTATTATCTGATAGCCATTTGGCATCACAAAACAAAAATTCAAAAATTTATTATTGAAAAAACTAAACGCAAATAAATTTGACCAGTTTCACCAAATACTTGGATGAAGTAAATTAATCCAGGTGTAACAATATTTTATCATCACTTTTTTTTTTTTTTTTTTTTTTTGCTGCACAAAGCGCAAATGAAAATTTCAATTGTCTGATGTTGCCCAGTCCCTCCCAAATGCAACGTTAATGCTGATGTTAAAATGATCACTAATAAAGACATGGTGTACAGTCATGGTCAAGAGATACCATATCTATTTTTTTTTGTGTGAGATGCTATTTGTGCTATTTGTAATGACTTTTGAGAGCTTAATGCAGTCAATTTATTACATGCAACCTTAAGTAACCCAGAATATAAAAACTGTAATTCACCAAATTTTAAGTTGCTTAATGCAGGGCGATTCAGAAATCCATCCCGGGTTTCGTAAGTTAAGAGAACAGTAACCATGTCTGACACAGCAGAAACCGTGGTAGGCATTGGTCCCACTGTATCCACGTGAAGTAGCTGTAAAGGACGGGTTGACCGTTGGCTTTGTACAATGTTGTGAGGGGCGTTGCATAATCGTGCCTGAAGGCATGCAACATATGGTTGGTCATCAATTAATGGCGGCAAAACTTCAAGGTTTACATTTGAGATAGGCTCTGTGGCATACTTCAAGGTTACTCATTAGAATCCATCTAAGTTTACATTTGTAATAGGCTCTGTGGCATACTTGTAAATTTAGGCACTGGAGGGAAGACACGGATGTGCTTTTTGATCACGTTGCCTGGTCTAATCCCATATGATTTTTTTTCTTAACCCTTTCACTGCATAATTAAATTTCATTTTCATTCCTGCGAAGATGGAATTATCCACTTTTAGCAGCAGAACAAGTAGTTTTTAAAACCCTTTGGGAAGAATCAAATTTCCGTAGGTAAAGGTAATGAAATTTTGTGTCAATATATATGCTTTATGCAGCTAAAGGGTTAAGGGACTACACAAAAGATCATGTTTATGTCTCTTTGTCACGTGATTTAGCCCTGGTGTGAGAAAGGATCACTCATGCAGTTGGTGGTATTGACTGTCAGATATTGGGATGTGTGTGGAAGGAACCTAAATACAGGACTGATGTCTTCCGCATCATATAGAATACCCGTGTAAGGTAAGTACAAACTTGGAGAGATTCTCTATCCATTGATTATGAGCATTTCCATTATGTCTATAATGGTTACTGTTCTATCGACTTCTAAATTCACAACAGGGACTTGTGAATCACCCTGTGGTTTAATAATTTGCATTAGTTAAGATATTCAAGAGACTAGTTTTAAAATAAAAAAAAATTCACCAAGAATGTTAATCAGTTGAAATATTAGCAGTTTTTCTCTTGGAAAAATATAAGCGAGACAATAAATAATCGGTTTCATTCAATGGGCATTGCTAAAAAGGAGTGCATTTTTGGGAGGAAAGAATGTGGCAACGGCAAAGTAAGAGCTACAGAAAATAGTCAATACTCAAGAAGATAAAAAATGGCTAATCATAAATTCTTGTTCAAATCATCTACATGTATATCAAAGTTGTATCCTGTCCAAAGGCTAAGTTGCAATAAGTATCATCAATATCATCAGTAAGTATCTACAATGTAGTCAGCTGCAAGCAAATGGCAAGCAGTAAAAAAAAAAAAGAAAACCAATAAATATCAAGGACAGAATTGCTAATATTGCACAGCATCTTCATTACATGATGAAGAGTGGCTTACAAGACATAACACAAGGTAAATTCATCAAAAGTAACACATACTGATTACTTTCACCTTTTATTCCTGGCATGAAAGCCTAGATAGATGAGAAAGCTGTTCTTGATATAGTCATCAGACATATAAAGCTCAATTGTTCCACTCAAGGAAATTCAAATTCAAGAATAAAAAAAAAGCACTGAAAAAAATTGCTGTTGTACCTCACACACAAAATTAACAAATATAGATGAAAAGAAGGATGAGACAAAAGCCCTGGAATAAAACCAAAATTGACGCAGTAGTAAGACCCTGAAAGCAGCTGATCTCACAAGGGAATTACACGAATATGTACCTCACAGATTCCCAACAAATTGAAATATGTTACTCATCTGAAGCTCCTACTGATACTTGCAAAATAAGAAAATGCAAAATTTTGATTCTTTCAAATTAAACTGCGAAAACAAAAAAAATTTGAGTACACATTGCCATACAAAGACTCCATTATTGAAACCATAGTTAAAGCAGTGTTTGTGTGTTTGTATTAATGCAGTTGACGGAACTTCTTTCTTTCACTATTCAGCAATAAGCACGACTCCACTTCACATAAAAACAATGAAAGTAACAGCAAACAACAACTGAATGGATTCTCAAGTTTCTAAAAAACTTAGCTTTTAAAAAGAGATTATTAAAATTAACTAATTGCCTTCCAGTATTAAAAAAAAAATCTGCATAGTAATTAATAACTATTTCCTTAATTTCTTATTCCATTTTATTAATTAACTCTGTAATCTTTGTAAATTTTCCAAGACTGGCGTCATGTGAAACGAGTTCAAGGCAGTCAAGTGATATGTTGCGTTGGTGAGGGGGTATGTATCGCGGCGCTTTATAATTTTAAATAAAAATAGTATGCATGTATGCTTACCTCATCTTATAAATTATTTTTAGACGAATAATTGTACAGCAAATTAATGTTTAGCGTTTAATAACACTGCTCTAACTGCATATTCTTTGGCATCCGCAGTTAACGATTTGCTTCTTCCCTCACCGCCATGTTTTTTCACATCCATTTTGAATGAAGCGCTGCTGCCACCGCACAACACTATCGTTTCCAAGGTATGCTTGCGCGCAAAAAAACAAGTGTGTCTACAACTTCGTGTACTTCCCTTGTCAATTAAGTTTCCTTGGCCTATCACTTTGTCCTGCTGCGCTTTCACTTCCGTTTTTACAATTACATCACTTACAGTTGATTTTGGCACCTTTAGCAAGAAGGGTATATCAAGAACAATTTTCCACAACAGTGGCATCCAATCATCATGTAACATTCGAAGTCACTGAGCTCTGCTGACTTATTCATTGTCTTTCTTACACATATACCGTGAAGATGATTTTTCATTGCTGGCCTGTGTTATTAGCGTTAAGTTGTTGATCATTAAAAATAGCGTTAAAAATAGGTTGATCAAGTGTTTTTGCTGTATCCGTCATAGTTTTAACACAATCTACTGATAAAACCCCAGAGGAAATTATGAAAAACCCTGTTTGTAAAAAAAAAAGTCGCGTGCCATATGAAGTTTATGAATGTTGGCTTTATGTTCACACGGCTTCGCGAGCTTATCATTCATGTTCAAAATGTGCATTATACACTCGAAGACAATGTCTCACACGATCCAAATTTTCTTCTGTCACACGTAAAAGTGTAGCTGGTGGGCTTGGGAATATCAGGGTGCAGGCAATGAAATTCTTCTGCAGCTTCTCAAGATGTTCTGTGAATCAAGAAATAGCCAATAACAAAGTAGCATCCCCAATCCGATTAGACAAGATTGTAAGAATGAACATTGGTGATCTTCACAAAGAAGTATCCGGTCTACACGTTGTTCTGGTGACAGCATTATTCCTCTACATCACTATTTCACCTACAAAATCAAAGCAACCAAATAATCCATTTGGCACGAGACTTTTGAGACACACGGTATAAGAGCTCCCAATTCTCCACTAGTGCTTTCGATAACGATCAAAGCATGTGCACAATCAGACCTACTTCTTCAGAGAGGTGTCTGGATACTTTTTGGCCATATAGCGTAACATATTTAATAATGCAAAATTTTCAAGGCATTTTCTTGCTCACTGCTGTTAAAAAAGCTTATTTATAAATGATTTCCGTTTGGTTAAATATAATATTTTAAATAACAATGCCTTCTGAGTAAATGATCCTCTATAGTAAAGATCTTTTAATAATTTTACCCATACTTTGTTTTATAAATAAATTACAGAAAAATGTACATGTATTTCAGAAATAAGAGAGAGTTGGCTATTAGCAGATAGCAGTTAATGCTAGACAGGGTCGATAGGGTCATAATTTTGTTGTTTTTAAACAATTTTGGCTATGTCTCATACTTTGAGAAAGGGAACCAATGGTCCAAAATATCTATTTCAGGTACCACAAGATCTTGACGAATGGATGTTTATGTAAGCTGCTTTCAATTTCAGAGCAAACAAATCACTCCTCATAGCAACAACTTACAGCTCAGAGCAAGCGTTCAAGTGGTAACATATATTACAATGGCGCATGAAATTTTTGCTGCACTCTTTCAAATATTCATGATGTTTACTGTACAAGGGGACAGGAGATTAGACCCTGGAAAAAACTATCACATCAGATTCTACTGGGGTTTCATACACTAACTACTTGATATGGCCAACAGGAAAAAAACCCAAGCGCGAGATCCAGTGATTGTACTAGCCGTGGCTGACATCCCCTTCTAATCCAATGCAAAGGAAACCAGTTATCCAGCATCAAAGGATATTTGCAGCCACATTCTCTTGTGGACAGCACGAGGTACAGTATCTCATAACTGTGGCAGTGCATCACAAATGAGCACCAAGTAACATAGTCCATTCACACAGAACAGGAGATAAGGTCATATTTATTAGGGGATCTTGTACAATTCTAGCCCACATTTTGACACAGCATCATCGCTGGTGACCAGAAAAACATGTGGATTGTCGTTACTCCAAACGTGGATATTGCAGCTATTGAAGATCTTCTGGCACCCAATGATATCTATTATACAGGGTGGATACAAAAATGAGCCCCCCTTTTATTTTCGTAACCAAAGCAATATGCCAATTTTGATGAATCCAATGAATAGGAAGTTGTGGGTGACCTATCCCTTGGTGTACTTTTCATCATCCCAAATATGCAAATTAGGAACACATTCAAATCCTATCTTAAAAACCGTAAAAGATGCACGAAAAATTCAAATTGAAGACTTGTTCAGCATGGAATTCCAAACAAAAAAAAAATCCAAAATCACATGAAGGGATCACCAACAATCACATGTTGAATTTTTTACCGTAAGTATTCTAGAATAATGAGAAAAATTTTGACCTGAAAAACCATCTAAATTTGTGGGATCGCATTATACAAGAGGGAAAAATTAGCCCTACAACAGCGGGGGAGGAAGGGGGGTCTGACAAACTTCAAACGAAAATAGTGTACAACATTGAATATATCGGTATATATTGGTATATTAAAGTATTACAGTATATTTATTAATTTAATAATTCACTTTTTATCTCAATTTCCCATCCATTTTTACGTCGCTAAAAGCTAACCGGGGGGGGGGAAGAACTTCGATCTGATGAATTTCAACGAAAACTAGCAGAAAATATTTAATATATTGGCATATTACAGTACATTATACAGCACATTAATTCCCTTTTTTCTCAATTTTTCATCTCCAAAAGCTAATGCAAAAGTGAATTATCAAAAACAAGATGGCAACACCCATAGCCTAATAATACGAAGTCTGTACACTCCGGGGTTTCCTTTGGTTCCGGATTTCCATCTGCGCAAGCCCGACCACCTAGCGGACGGCCCCACAATCACATTTAAATTAGATTGCGTGTATTTATCAAGAAACTTCGCTTTAACTTTCCAATCACAATATACAGGGTGTTTCAAAATTACGTACAATAAATTTAGTGACATATTCTTCAGGTCAAAAGAAGACGAAAATGTTCTATAGCACTTTGTCTGGAAACGATTTATTTACGCGATACAGCCAACTAAACCCATGGCTCCAAATTACAGGAATTGTTCAAAGTGCCCGCCACCAGCTCGCACGCACGCTTCGGCTCGTTGCATGAGCGACCGTCTGATGTCATGGAAGAGTTCGTCGCCAGCATTACGAACGGTTTGGCATGCATTTTCAATTCATTGTCGCAGATCCATAATGTTAGGAACTTCTGTGCTGTAGACTATCGTTTTCACATGACCCCACAGAAAAAAGTCCATGGGATTAAGGTCGGGTGTCTTGCAGGCCAGGCTACCGGTCCACCTCGACCTATCCACCGATTCGTGTATGCAGCATTAAGGTGTGCTCGCACAACATGGCTGAAATGTGCTGGAGCGCCATCATGCATGAACCACATGTTAGATCTTATCAAAAGAGGAACATCTTCCAGTAATTCTGGCAATGCATTCTGCAGAAACAAAAGATACGTTCGCCCAGTCAATCGTGGCGGCAACACATAAGGGCCAATTAAGTTATTTCCGACAATTCCACACCAAATGTTCACGGAGAAACCTTCTTGATGCGCTCGAGCTCTGGTAACATGCGGGTTAGCATCTGCCCAATGGTGCTGGTTGTGAGAATTTACGATTCCTGTCCGGGTGAAGGTTGCTTCATCCGTGAAAAGTATCTGGCTGAGACAACTAGGCTCTGCAGCATGACGACGTTGTATCCATTGGCAAAATCGTTGTCGGTGTGGATAGTCCGTTGGGTTCAGTGCCTGAACCAGTTGCAGGTGGCATGGATGCAAAAGCTGACGGTGAAGAATGCGCCAAACAGATAAGTGCGGAATGTGTCCCATAGAAGAAATACGACGGGTGCTTGTCTATGGTTCATCATGTATGATGTCAATTATCACATCCTCCTCATCCGGAGAATGTGCTACAGGCCGCCCTTGTTCTGTTTGACGGCCAAAGGAACCACGCTCCCTCAAATGTCTGTCGACAGATACAAATGTTCGGTTATTTGGCAAACGTCTATTCGGAAAGCGTTCTTGGTAGAGTCTTCTTGCTTCCACAGCATTTCCATCCGCAAGACCATACATTAGGAGCATGTCAGTGTATTCTGCACTGGAATAAGTGTACATGACTTTTTTTTACGTAAATCGTAATGCGTATGTCAAAGCACGCAAACGTTCTGAAATTGATATTCCTAGTGGATGTACAGTAGTGAAACTACAGTAATGGAAACAACCGTACACAACTAATGGAACAACCCTAAAGTAGGTTTAAATGGAACAAACCACTCAACCTAGTGTTGGGTCGAAACGCTGGAACTGCTAAAAAATCGTCCGCTAACTACCGTGCTTCCTTACTGTATGATATTGGATTACTCGCAAACAAATCGTTTCCAGACAAAGTGCTATAGAATATTTTCGTCTTCTTTTGACCTGAAGAATATGTCACTAAATTTATTGTACATAATTTTGAAACACCTTGTATTACGGCTTCTTTTTCTTTCTTATATATAAGCAAGCTATAAACTAATTCTTTTTCGGATGTTTAAATATTTTGCCGTTAAACGAAACATTAAGGCAGTTAAAATAAATATCTCGGATCGCTTACGACAGCTCGAAGCGAACCATAGCCAACTGACAAAGCGTTTTCCCATTGGTTGGAGAATTTTGACGTCATAACAATGCGTGTGCTAGCAGTAAGTTCCGGGGCCATCCATTAGGTTCGCTGCTTGTACGAAGAGCAGAAATCGGCACACTGTTTACTATGGGATTCGACGGGAGTGTACAGACTTGGTATTATTAGGCTATGGCAACGCCATTGACAAAAGAATCACTGTGATCACGTTTATTTATTATAATTTCTCTTTCTCTTGCTGCCATTTATTGATAATAATTGAATAATATAGGCATGACATTAAATAAATTTGTAACAATAAAGATGAAAAGTGAAATAAATTTTTGACCAGTAAAATTTTTAACAGCCAGTGTTCTATCTCCTGAAATTGTCAAAAAAACCTTCAAATGAATATTTATTACATTAGTTAATGCATGAATGCATAATGTGTACTTTAATAATTTCAAAATAGGAGCATACAATAAAAGTACATGTAATCTACCGTAACTGTACCGTTTTTATCTTCTTCAAAATTAAATAACCTTTTATTTTTTACTAAACCAAGATCTGTACCATATTAAGGAACTTTTTGAAGGAACAAGCGATAATGAATCAGATTTTGAAGTTTTTTTTAATTGTATAGATCCAGGTTATTCATTTTTCAAATCGTAAAACAGATTTTTTATTTTACATTCTTGCATATTTTATTTCTCATAAGTTAGAGACAAATCAAAAATGGGGATTGCATTAAGCAAGAGGGTAAAATTTTTAACTGGTTTTTTGGGTTCTGAAAATGGGATCGCATTATAATAGAATACTTATGGTAGTTATTTCCCCTATGCACTTCACAGAGATATTTGAATGTTCAACATGCAAATCAAGAAATTGCCAAAAATTACCATACTAACATTCACTTTCATGAGGAAAAGCAAATAAAAGGCAAAGGAAAAGCAATTATGATTAACTGTGGAGTAAAATTATTTATGCATTGTGGCTGTTTGTAAATTACAAATAATTGTGATTGTTGGTGATCCATTCATCAGATTTTGGAATTTTTTTTTTTGGTTCAGAATTCCATGTTGAACAAGTCTTCAATAGGAATTTTTCATGTATCTGTTACGGTTTTTAAGATAAGATTTGAATGTGTCCTAATTTGCATATTTGGGATGATGAAAAGTGCACTATGGAATAAGTCACCCACAACTTCCTATTCATTGGATTCATCAAAATTGATATATCTGCTTCGGTTACGAAAATAAAAGGGAGGGGGGCACATTTTTGTATCCATCCTGCACATGACTGGATAGGACACACTTAAATTTCTCTTTTCTTCTGTGTGCTGCTGGTATTGTGCCAGACATTGTAATAGATTATCTATTGCAGGGAGACCCACTGATATCTACTATATACGATAGTCTAAAGCCATTACTGTTACGAGTATGAAATTTTAATTTTTTTACAATTATTAATTATTAAGACATAATAGATCTCAACTCAAAGCAAGAAAACTAAAATTACATTCGAATTCTTATAAAAAAAATTACAATTAAATTTAAAATAATTTATTTAAATTTTGTAAATGCCAATATCAAATCTCATAAATGTTAAATAATTATTCCTTCTCTTTAAATTTACTTGGATGTTGATGTCTTCAATGTGTGACTTTCAGATCAAAATTTCCACCAATTTATTTTCAAAGATGTTATTTTTCCGAATAATAATACGGAAATAGTATTAAAAATAATATTAAATAATAGGGGGTATAAAAAAAGCAGCGTTTGCTAAAAACACTATTTCGCGAGCAGATAGTGATAGTTACGTCTCACCGATAGTTAATCCGACATCTTACAGTCTGAAAACGTGAATAAACTGATGTCTGTAACCTGACAAAAAACCGAACAATTCTATAGTCTATCCAGCCTAAGTTTGTGCAGGATGTAAACAAAAAATAATCAAGTAGCCCTGCACAGGCTCCTGTGATTGGAGGAATCAATTTAGCTTTGCCCTGATACACATGGCTTTAATCCTTTAATCCTTTATTCCACTGGCAAGGCCAGATGAATCCCTATCTTTCTATCCTTTAATCTTTTAATCCCTTATGCTCTCAAGAGATTAAATTGAAAGTCTTTAGGGCTTTTTACTATTTATTAAAAGAAAAGTATCTATTTTAATGAAAAGCTATAGCAAGAAAGACATTTATATAGAAAAATTATTTATATACTTTGTGAAAAATAATTTATGAAAATCATCCGATATATGATTTAATAAAAAAACATTGAAACATTTGCCCCGCGCTGGTCTTCATTTGCTTTTCGAATTTAAAAAATATCATCATCAATATTATAAATATCTTTGATTTTTCAATAAATTACGTGCAGAATAAATCTTAAATAAAAGTGTTTGGGGCCCCGAGACACGTTTTCTTTCCTGCACAACATACTTAATCTTGACCATGGAGTAGATTTAATCACTTAATCCCTTGGTGGTGATTTCTGTACTGTCGTTTGCCATGAGAGTTGTCGATTTCTCCCTGTCTACTTTTTTTTAAAAATTGATCAATTTATGTGTAATTTATTTTGTTTTTTTTCACGATTAATATCATTAAATGATTTTAGATTTTCCTGGGAAAAATTTTCTGACTTCATTTCAATCAATGTGCAAACAGAATCTTTTTATCTACCTTCGTGTGGGAATTATTGAGTTTTAAAGTTGTTCCTGAATTTTGGATCACCCTGTATATCAACCTCAATATAATACTATATATCAACCTAAAATATTGTGTATTTCATATAAATGGGTAAAATTCAATAAGAAAATATTTTTGACATTACAGTATCAGTAGTTTTTTATTAATTACCAGGGAAAGTCGGTAAGCAAGTTACAAATGGATATAGAAACGAAACAAATAAGAGTACTGACTACTTTTATATCTCCATATAATCTCCCTGTACAATGAGGCACTTGTCCCATCGTTTCACAAGCGCTTAAAACCAGCAACATAAAATTTTTTGGGCTGCTGTCTGAACCAGGCAGTAAATTTCCTTTGTACAGCTTCGTCACTGGAAAGTGATGCTCAGCCTTCTGGGATCACTAGAACATACTGCTTACCACTTCTGGCAGCGAGAGTAAACTGTATATGCAGACTCCTACTGTAACATCCTCATGTAATGACATTCGATGGAAACGACCAGAACCCCTCATCAAAAAAGTGTTATTGCATGATAATGCGAGTCCCCATATTGCCATCAAGATAATTGAGATGCTGCGAAAGTTCAACTGGGAATTTTTCGAGCATCCTCCATATAGCCCTTACCTCCTCCAAGTGACTTCCATTTGTTCGGCTCCAAGCTCTACAAAGGAAATTCACCGCCTGATTCAGACAGCAGCCCAAAGAATTTTAAGCTTCTGATTTTGAGGTGCTTGTGAAAAGATGGGACAAGTGCCTCGTTGTACAGAGTTTATGTGGAGAAATAAAAGTAATTTGTAACTTAATTAATGACTTCACCTCAAGCACGTTAAATTTTTTTATTTAATACTTATTAGGTATTTATTTATGCATTTATTTATTTATTTTTTCAATTACAAATACAGATTACTATGTGAAGTGTTGGAGTGGTTTCCTACACTGACAAATCGAGTGTAATGTTGGGCGATTACGCACGATAAGCAGGAACAAATAGATCCGTGTCCTATCCAGTTTATTCTTAGTATATACATTGGTGGCACCTGAAATATGCATTTCCGACCTTTGGTTCCCACACTTGGTTTACAGTCTTCTACCGTATGTAGAATTTTGACTCTAAAGATTTGCGTTACCTTATATAACAATTCAGTTTATTTAGTCCTGGTAGTATTTTTAATTAGGAAGAAAATATAATTCTTACAACCTAGTTCCGTGAAAATTCTGGTTACTTGATTAGACAAACAAAAATACTAAAAGTTATCAGCAATGAAGTTATGAGCATTAAATTCAAAGGCTTCATACACAATTTCGATTCTATAAATTAAAACACTGTGCATTTATCATTAATACTAAATATTAAGTGAGTGTAAAGTCTTTCAAAAGAACGAGGGGGGGAAAAAGCTGCCAAATTTTTGACTTAATTTTAGAATCAATGATGGTTAATGTCAAGGAAGGAAGAAAAATCTAAATTGGAAAGGCAAGGTAAAATCAACCCACAAAGTGCTATTAAATAAAAGCAAACAAAAAATGTGACCAAAAAAAAAAAAAAGTCCAACAATTAATCAGCCCATGTTTACAGAAAGCAATTTTCAAAAACATTTCATGCAGGAGCAGAAACACTTGACAAGCATTACAAAATGCAGAATACCTCGAGTGTGATCAATGAGAGAAACAAGAGAGAAAAAAGAACATACTTGGCATAGTTAATGCAATAGGAGCTACTTTTGTCTCCAATGGCTCAGAACTGTTGTTCACCAGCACCTCAGTCTGAGATGTTGCAGATGAAGAATTAATGAGTTGTGTTGGAACAACAGGGACAGTTGGGATGCCTACAAACATCAAATAACTTATCTAACAAAATCATGTACAAGACAACATGGCATGAAAACAAATTTTATCATGAAGAATTAGAATAGTACAGACAGTTCATTGACAAGCATTTACATAAACTTTTGAAGAAAATAAGAAAGTAATTAAGAATCTTTAGGAAGAGTAGTTTTTTTTTTAATATAAAAACAAACATTAATTAGTGAAAGAAATGATATTAGTGAACAACCAGTAATAGTTCAACTGGATAGTAAAGTAAGTAATATGTAAATTTAAGAATGTAATTCCATCTATTAATATAGGACCAAAATGGATGATTGCATTTGAAAAAAATAGTGAAAGAAACGAGACTTTTTCTTTTTTTTTTTTTTTTCTTTTTTGGAAATACAGTCGTACATAATGAACACAATTAAAAAAAAAAAAAAAAAAAAAAAAAAAAAAAAAAAAAAAAACAAAAAATTTTTTTTTTTTTTTTTTATTCCTACACAAATCAGCTTGGCCATAACAAAAAAAAATTCAGATATTATGAACAAATTTTCACAAAGGCCAAATCACAAGAAATTTCTAAACAGGTTATCACAAGCCAACTTCTCAGCATCTGTTTCAACTCAACCAATTGGTGACCATTGACAGCATCTTCACAGTACTAATGTAAACATACAAGAAATGGTTTAAATAATCTGTAAATCAGGCTAACATCATCAATTCGGCAACAACTTGAATTCAGAAAAGAGAAATGATAAGTACTTTGAGAGGACCTTTATAAATATTCAAATCAATTTATAAATCAATGAATCAATTGATCATTGTATATTTTTTTTAAATGTGTGATATTTTAGCAATTTTTTTATTTGCGAAAAAAATTACTGTGCATAAATTACTAATAGCACAATATGCTGTGTATTCATGAATAATGCAAAAATTTTGCCATAAAGCACCTAAATTTAGATTGGGGGGGGGGGTGTCTTCAAACCAGCTTTGGTCTGACAAACTTCAAATGAAACTAGCGTGTATTTAATATACATAGCACTTCATTATACATTACAAGATATTGTCTATGCGATATACAGTACATTAATTCCCATTTTTCTCATTTTCCCATTTTTCCATTGTTAAAAGCCAATGTTAAAGTGATTTCACAAAAACAAAATGGTGGCAACCATTCATCCAAAAAGCCATTTATTCATAATAACTGAACAATATAGACATCATGCTAAGTAAATTTGTAACATTAAAGGTGAAAAATAAGATTTTGACCTATTAGTGGTAGCTACATCTTTTCTTTCGATAATAACAAAATAGCATTTAGTAGTTGCATGGTTGGCCTATATCGCTGATTAATAAATAAGAAAGAATGGTCTAGAATTAGCAATATTGGTAGCATCTTTATTTAGTGCTCAACGTGTCGATCTTTGCTCCCGAAATTATAACTGAGCAGATGCCAAACATTTAAAGAACCATTGATTAAAGGATTTATCACCATATCTTAAATATAATCTTGTCTTTGTTCAAAATTAAATAACCTCCGATTGGGGGTTTTTTTATTATTTTTTTTCTATTTTTTATATTACGAGTCGTATTACAAGGGCTTTGCTACCCTACATTCACAACTGTTGATTGACGATAGCACTGCAAGCACTATATAAAATCTGAACAGGTGAATGGAATTTCGTACATTGTACACAGAAATCACTTTCAGCATTGTCTCATTCATTATCCCAATGAGTCAAAAATTTGGGGATCACATTATATACGAATATTCTATTTTTATAAGTTTTCTGGGCCCTAAAAGTGGGGGATCAGATTACACGTATTACAGTAAAAATATATGGGAAACTGAATTTTTACATGCTATTCTTAAGATCCTCTACATTTCACAGATACAGCAAACTCATCAGTCTCATTATGTTCATTATATCAGACAGTAGTAAAAAATTATAATTTTGACTAGCTCATAATGCCATTTAAATTACAATCACAATAGAAACAAAACTGAAATCATTGAATAACATCAAAAAATGCAACTCATTTACATGGGACAATGAGATACATTCGGTGACTGATTTTATTTTAGTAGCAAAAACACACATGGTGGAAGCTCATCGCTTAGACTGTAAAATACATTACAAATGCATTATGTTGGTACTCATTATATTACAGGCCTGAATAAATCGGGGTTTATGGTTGTTAATTTATTCTTTTAAAAACCCATTTTTCTTTATCAACAATCAAATGAGATATGATTGAGATATGAGGAACCACCTGTTCATATGATTTAGATCATATTTTCTAGGAACCAAAGTTTCATCTACAAAAATAATACAGGGTGTCCCAAAAGGTTGTTTACGAACTATGTACTGGCCTGTCAGACTAAACTTTACGTAGGAAGTTGTGTATGAATATCAAACCGTGAAGTGCCACAGCAACATACAGACATGCAAAAAAGAGATTTGCAAAAAAATAAACACGACTTGATTAACAAAAACAGCTCCTAATTATGCATATCGACAAATTCTTCATTACTGAACCGATGCATCCTGCTCCAGCAACGTCCTCGCCTGAAATGATCCTGCTTTTCACTCTCTAATACACATGCGAACATCACCTCTAGCGGTGGCTGGTCACACTTTCGGACACAACTTCCTATGTAAAACTTCTTCATGGTCTGACAGACCAGCACGTAAAGTTTGTAAACAACCTTTTGAGACACTCTGTATAATGTTGTACTGCCTAAAAGAACCACCTGTCTAACGAGACTTGAACCATATAAAATGTAAGGATTTTTACAAGGATTTGGCTCCAAGCCAATGTGGATACAATGCTTACATTCCAAGTGAGGAAGGGTGATGGTGTCTTTATCTGTACTGGATTTAATGGTGTTGTAACTGATGTTATTCAATCTTTAGAATAAATGTTTTAATCAAGTGAATTTATATGGCTTTTATCTACAGTATATTTAATACATTTTCAATAACAAGTACGCTACATTCTACTAAAGGACCACCTGCAATGGGCACTACTTCCATACGAAATAAAACGCCTTCTGAAAGTATACACCGTTCCAATCATTCTTTCTGTCACCATACTCGCTGCGCAAAAGCATGGCAAATTTGAATATAAATCCACACATGCACCAAAACTCTGAAAGCAAAGGACCCCACCCTGGCTATATCAGAGGAAGATATTTTCCCAGTGATTATAACATACAGGAGTGGCTTGTGTCACAATATTTATACTGATTAAAAAGTTATATACAGCTTTTTCAATAGGGGTCGCCTTAGACAGCTTTTACTGTAATTTAATTGTAATAATTGCATACCTGCCAACTTATGGAGAATGAAATTCGTACGTTTACTCAAAAATGTACCAGGAACACTTTATACATTATGTTCAAGCGGAAAGCCAGCCATGTGACCAGTCGATCTGGGGTGCAATTTCTTCACTAATATGCTAATGAAATCAGTTTTCCTATATCTCTATCCATTTTCGAGTTATCGCTTGTTCTATGCTATTAATCATAAATAGATCCTGAAAATATTTAAGTTACACTGTTCAGAGCCTGTTCTGCTGATCGAATTTTGATGAAACTTGGAATACTTTTTATATACTATAAGGAAGAGATTTTTTCCAATAAAAAATTGTTCAAATTTTGATCACTAGGTGAAAAAGTGGCACATAAATTTTGACATCACCGAACAAGCAAATCCGAATGGAAATCACGTTTTTGGTCAAAAATGTGAAGTTTCACCAAACGACCAATTTTACTGATTAGAATACTAAAGTGCATGGCAATATACCGACGCAATATATTATCACGTGTTCGTTACAACACACAATTGAAATGCGAATTCACAATAAAGTCTCCTTATGATGTACAGAAACTCCTGCGCAAAAGTCATTGAGTACACTGTAACACCATGAAGGAAAGTTATAGTCATGCCTCAGCTACTCTACATAATGCATTTACTCTCAACAACAACTGCCACACCAGGAAAGCTATAGTCACATCATTCCAGCAGGACAATGTCTACCAGCAGTACGAGTACGATGGCAGATACCTTTTCTTCTTTGGCCCACACGTTGTCGCCTATTGAACATGTGTGGGATAATGGACACTGGGCGAGTAGCTTGTCAAGATCCTCCAATTCCAATCAACAGTGGAGTAGCGTAGAAGCAACTGCACACGAATACATCCGCAACCTCTTTGATTCGATGTATGATTCATGCTCGCGGGAGCTTCACAAGACACTCACTTAGGTATATTATTCAGCGGCAATTTTCAGAAACCACTAGTGCACTTTATTTTATTTCGCGACATTTTCCCAAGTGTCTTAACCTTTTTTTTTTTTTTTTTTTTTTTTTTTTGCCATTTTCAAAATTCGTACTTTTATAAATCTGTCCGTACAATCGTACAATTACATCGAAATTCGTACATTGTACGGGAAAATCGTACAAGTTGGCAGGTATGTAATTGCAATAAAAGGAGTATTTTATGTGCAATAGAAAAAAGGAGTGGATTTCAGATGCACCAATGGACCCATTACATGCCACAAGAAAACATCCCAGACCAGTATGGAGCCTCCACCTGCTTGAGTGGTCCCAACTGACAAACAGGGCCCATGGCTTCATGGGGTCTGCGCCAGATATGGACACGACCATTGGCCCGTTACAGCTGAAACCGTGACTCGCCGGACCAGGCAACCCTTTGCCAGTCCTCAGCGGCCCAAAGTCGACGTTGCTTGGCCCAGGCTAGGCATTGCCGACGTTACACAGCTGTCAAGAGTGGCACCAGTCGTAGCCTCCTGCTCCCAAAGCTTGCAGCTGCCAAGGTGCAGGGTGTTGGCTATATCTGATATTGAGGCACCCATCCGTCTGGCACCGACAATCATCCCCCGTTTAAATGCGGCTAGCTCTCGGCGTGCTGCCATTCCTGCAGCTAGTTGTTTTGCTTACATTGATTGTGTGATATCAAGGAGTCTTGTGCATCTGCATTCCGAGAATAGAAACAGCGGGATCTGTCTCATTACGAACAGGGAACCTGATTGGAGAGGTGTGCTATGATTTTGGTGAGGTGAGTGTATTTGAGTGTATTAATCAAGGATAGGTTCTATAGTTTCAAATGAATGCCAAAAGATGGCCGAGATCAGCTGATTTTTGAATAAAATCCATTCTAACACTGGATAGGTAGTTGTGGGAACCAGAGCATGATGCCCTGGTTCCCTGACATTTTTAATCCACTATTTTTAGGAAACTTGGACGAGCTAAGAATCACAAACTCTAACACCTAACATACTAGAAAGATATGGGAAAAGTTCAAATATCATATAGACCTAAGTATTTACAAATTTATCAATAACGTTGGCAAAATAATCATTCAATGAAAACAATCCTCTTAACAATTCAAATTTAAAATTCTTTTAATTTTAAAATTTGAAAACAACCTAAACACAAATAGGAACATAAAAAATCAAAAATTGAAAAACATTAAAATTAAATTATCATCATCCCTCCCTTCCCTATGATACAATAATGTGACTGAGCCAACATGAAGATAAAAATTATTTGACCAACTCAAAAAGGACATGAATAATTAAAAAGGGACTTAAAACTAATAAAATTTAAAAAATTACTACATAACAAAACTTCTAACGATCCAAGTAATCTCAAGTCCACTCTCCTATCAATAATTTACACACTTCGTAGAGTCAGAATTCATTGTTGACTCGGCCGTTTATTTAAAAAGGTGACACACATGTGATGATAACGAAGATAAATTTTGAAGATCTTGAAGAATTTTGAGGTTACAAAGTCCGAAAGGTTCCAATAAAACTTCGATGATATGAAAATGCAGTCCAATAAATAGCCAATTATATTTCATGATAACATAAAAATCACATAACTCTAACGTTTTCATGTGTACCAGACACTCATTTTCAGAAGGTAAATGAGGAATGATACAACGAAGGTAAATTCAATATCATGTTGATACAATTCCTTAAGTTCACAATCATTAATTATATCCAGAGTACAATCTTCGTCATTACTTGTTACATGCACATTAACTAATTGTTTTTTGATTGTATTATTAATCTTCGGAACAATTTGAATGTTCTCACCCTGAAAACATTTTTCAATTTGATAGAAATTTGAATTGTATCCTATGGATGCTCTTTTAACTTGATTTATGGATCTTAATACATTACTTTTTTTATTTTGAAAACTGCATATTTTGATTTTATTTATAAAGTACTCAGGATACTTATTGATAAACATTTTCTGAATCAATCTATTTACATACGATGATAATAATCCTGGTGAGCATAGTTGTCTAGATCTATGTAAAAAGTGTACTAATGCATTAAGGAATATTAGAAAAGTAATGAGGAAGATTGTTGCCTTCGGTTTCCTTTTCATGTACACTAAACAACCAATTTATTAGAGACACCTCTTACGGAAAATGGATTGGCCTCCCAGTGACACCCAAATAATGGTACAGGCCGAAGCAATGTATAAAATGGATGCATTGGATCACAAGTTACAGTCAGCAGCAGAAGCGGACTGAATATGGGTAAATCCAAGGATTTGACCGACTTTGAACGAGGCATAATCGTTGGAGCTCAACGGGCGCAGTTGAGCATTTTGCAAACTGCGAACCTCCTCGGGTTTTCCCGTGCAACAGTGTCAAGGGTATTCCGTGAATGGCAGTTATGCCAAAAAACAAACTCCAACAAACAACTCCAAATGAAACAGGGCCGTGGATGAACGATGCCAATGGCAACTCGCACGAATCATCCACAGCAACAGGACGGGAACAGCCCAACAAATTGCAGCGCAGTTCAATGAGGGAGCATCCCAACCCATTTCAGAGCACACGGTGCAGCACACCTTGCACCGAGCTGGGTTTAACAACGAGTGGCCAGTATGGGTAACATCGCTGTCACCGCAAAATAGGAAAGCGCACCTGCTATGGGCACACAGTCTTCGTCACTGGACACTGGATGAGTGGAAGAAGGTCGCCTGGTCCGACGAATCGTGGTTCCTATTTCATCATGCAGACGGCAGACTGCGCATCTGACAGCACGAGGCCATGGACCCATCCTGTCAGCAGACAACCGTACAGGTGGGTGGAGAAAGAGTGCTGGTCTGGGTTGTCTTCTCTTATTCGCAGATACATCCTGAATGTGACACACTACCTAAACATTGTTGCCGATCAGGTGCACCCGTTCATGATGACTGTGTTCCCTGGTGGTGACAGACAGTTTCAGCAGGACAATGCTCCCTGTCACCGTGCTCAAATGGTCTTCGAGGAACATGATGAGAACTTCCACGTGCTTCAGTGGCCAGCTCGGTTGCCCGATCTCAACCCGATCGAGCCTTTATGGGATGAAATGGAGAACCATCAGACACCTTCCCACACTGCAATTACGGGATGCTGTGATGTCAGCCTGGGCTGCTATTCCTCTGCAATGGTTTCAACACCTTGTTGAATCCATGCCAGCAAGTATTTAGGCAGTTCTCGCCACTAAAGGAAGCACAACACGCTATTAGCGGAGTGTCTCTAATAAATTGGTCGTTCAGTGTATATCAAATAAGAGATTCTTTTGATTACTAATGATGGATAAATCCATAAAGTTTAAAAAACCATTATCCATTCTATTAATATGGAATTCAAAATTTGACTTCATTGCTGCATAGGGAGTACTCAGATCTTCCAGATCTGTGATGAATGTCATCTACATAACGAGTCCAGCATATCACCGCATTGGCTCAAATATAAGCTGGCCCTTAAATTTTCATGGTGTTTAGGAGGGAAAAAACTTTTATGTGAAAAACAAGTTTAGTTATTAAAATAAAATTAATAAAACAACTCCACAAATAATTAATTCAATAAAACATTTTGTTTTGAAAAAAAAGAATGGTGAATATTACTTATACAAAAATTATAGTATTGTAAATATTTATCAAAAATATTAAAAAAAACATACTCAGTTTAATTATTTACTCCAAAGTTGTGACTAAAATTTCATTTGATTTTGTTTTTCTTTTTCTTTTTTAAATCACATTCAGATTTCTCTGATGAATCTGAATATTAATAGTTTGTCCATATGTGAATTTATTCGTGTATCATCTCTGCTTAATAAGTAAATGGTTTTCCATACTTTTAAAATTTATATTAAATTCACACAGAAACATCTTGAAAGGTGGTGTCAGTGAACATTAGCGATGGACGGCCGTGAAGTTCCGACGAGAATCACGACCGTCCGTTGCCAATATTTGACACACTGGCTTTCGTAACAATATTTTTTTCCATTGTGAATTCTTAATAAATAAATTTTATTTGTTCTTCATCATGCGCCACAACGTTTTTATAATTATCTAAAATAAAGGTAAATGTAACAAGAAGAGCTAACACAATACCGCAACAGGGATGGATGAAGGGGAGGAGAGGGTAACAGTATCTCCCGGAAAGTTAGGGAACACAACTCTCAAAATTTATCCATGAAATTAACCTCTTTCATGCTTTTATTCCATTTAGAAATGATTTAGAGTGTTTATTTCAATCATTGGCATTTTGACAATTTCTAATCATTTACTGATCTCGTTTTTGCATGTCCTTATTACAACATATCCCAAAAGTGTATTCATGCACATCCCTCACAGTAATAAAATATCAAGTCCTTTAAGTGAAATATGTTTTAGGAAACATGCTTGAAACCCAAAGTAAAAGTTAGCTTTAAAAACGAACTTGAGCCAAATTCTTCATGCATACTTAGACCTATGCATACAGCAATTTATCCGTACTCAAAAAAAAGAAAATAAAAGTTTGCGAAAAAAGTTAGCTCTCCTTAAAGTTACATTTTGCTATATAACAAAATAAAAACCAAATTACCTTAACTGTGGATAAATAACATCAATGGTAACACAAAGAGCCAAAACCGCTTTTCCACAACAAAATATT
>JAHWFO010116589.1:1889718-1912139 GCA_023313115.1 Rhysida immarginata
AATATTTTGTTGTGGAAAAGCGGTTTTGGCTCTTTGTGTTACCATTGGTTTACATTTTGCTGTCTATCTTAAATTAATATAATTTGATTGATTATCATTTTGAAATATGTAATTGATTTTACAATGGCAGGTTAAGTCTGAGATAAGGTCCATCTCAAAAGTATAGAGACTTTTGTAAATTAAAGAAAACTTTCCATACGAGGATGTCACATGAAAACAAAAACTATACACATTTTATTCGCATACTAAATAACATAATCATAGAATTTCAGGGGAAATTTATTTTTCGTTCATTGAAAAAAAAACAAAACAAATCAACATTACAAAAAAGGTGTCTCAAAAATATAGAGACTTGCCAAGAAAACTTGCTTTTAAAACTAAATACTGTTCCCATTACACTGGATTAGTTTAAATACATGATCTTTCATCGATGAGATTAGGTGTTGAAGCAGATCTGGTGATAGAATGTACCAGCATGTCTCAATTGCATCCTGCAACTCCACAACAGTCTAAAACTGTTGCCCATTTGCATAAACAGTGCGTGTCATGATGCCCCACAGATTTTCTATTGGGTTTAAATCGGGGCTTCTCGCTGGCCACTTCATGACGGTTAAATTGTTTGCATCGAACCATTCCTTTGTTGCCTGTGATCTATGAATGCTGGCATTATCTTGTTGGAAAATGCATTTTTCTCCAACCAGATTCTGCAGAAATGGCAACAAATGACAACTTAAAGTCTCTTGATATTTCAGAGAATTTTGCTTTCCAGATAGAATCGCTAAACTCGTAGTATCATTGAACGCAAAGCCTACCCAAACCAAACCACATCCTTGTTGTCTACTGTAAAATGCCTCCGGTTCTCATCTCATATCATGCCATTTTTAAGCATTACCGTCCGGCCCATCTAAATTCCACTTTTTTTCATCGGAAAAAATCACTTGAAGCCATTCATCATTCCAGGACATATGCTCCTTGGCCCACTGCAATCGTGCAATCTTGTGCTGGTGTGTCAGCGGTGGTCGTTTCTGTTTTTTAGAGTACACTAAGTTGCCACCAGCTTTGATCCGTCGGTGAACAGTGTCTTTGGATACATTTCACACAAGTTCATGTGATATCTCTCTCAGTGACAGTTTTCCAGCGGTAGCCAGGCGAATGATCCTGCGATCATCTCGCTCACTGGTCGCTTTTGATCGTCCTGTCCTCTTCTGTGCTGTAGATATTCGTTGTTCTGGAATTACTTTGTGGACCACAGACTTGGATCTTCCAATTTTCTTGCATATTTGTTGAACTGTGCTGCCTGAGGTCTTCAGCAGCCAAATTTCACTGATCTCATCTTGAGTGAGGTCTCTTCCACGTGGCATTTTTAAAATTGACAATTTCATTCATTCACATACAGTTTAAATAACAGATTTTATGTAAATCTTTAACATTTGCTTTAAAACATTTGCATATTGGTCCATACAGACTCTTTCGAGGGGGGTCTCTATACTTTTGAGACGCCTTATTTGTAATAAAATGTAGATTTGTTTTCTTTTTTTCAATGAACGAAAAATAAATTTCTCCTGAAATTCTAGGATTATGTTATTTAGTATGCGAATAAAATGTATATATTTTTTGTTTTCATGTGACATCCTCGTATGGAAAGTTTTCTTTAATTTACGAAAGTCTCTATACTTTTGAGACGGACCTTAGCTGTGTGGCATATCTGTAATATGCCACACAGATCCAAATCATCTGATTATTTGGATCTGTTTTAATTAATTCAATTAATAAACATTAATTATTTTAACTATTTTATTAGAACCAAATTTTCAGCATGAAGCTAGTGTTTATGCTCACTAATCATTTGACATTTAATGTAATTGACCAAATATTTTAGTTTTCCTGTATTATCTAACTGTGGTTTTTATCTCTCAATCCATCTTTTCTCCCTTGGTTTAAGATTCTTTCCATTAAAAGACGCGGTAGAAGTAGCTTTTAAAAAAATCATTGCTAAGCAACAAGCCATGGAGGGGAGGGCTACCATCAACGATCTTTCGGAATGATAGTTTGCTTCTATTAAGCGATAAAAGCGTAGGAGAATCGATGGAAACAATGATTGGCGGATTCATTTTTCCCCGCGTTTATTTTATTAATATAAAAGTGGGGACTGGACAGTGCCTCTAGCTCTCTCACTTTTTGCACTTGTGCATCTCTTGTTCATCAGAGTTCCAATTTCTCCTCATCAACCGGCGAGGCGAGGTCCTCCACTGACCGCTTGGTCTTACTCTAGTTTGGCCCATCGTCTCATGTGTTAGGCAAAAACTTGCTGACACTTTCTTAGCTCTCACGCTATGAGACAACAATGTTCTCTGGTACGCGTGAAGGGCGGAAGGCTGTCACTAACCTAGACGCCGGCGGAGCAAGGGGAAGTCAACACGAGTCAGTGTGAGTGAAAGCGGAGAACGCAACACCAAGCAACAGATGCCAGCGGACAACGATCCTGGTTGAGGGAGCATTCTCGGCGGTGAACGTCTGCAATCCACGGGACAATGCAGTGGGCTCTAACTGCATGTGGAAGCAGCAGCCATAGCAGGAATCGACAACCATCACTCGGCGGATGCTCGTCTGGAACCATCGGCTGACATTGGTGCAACACGAAACCTCAGCGGCAACATCATCATCATCGACCGTCTTCGCAAAGGTGTGCACATTCAAGCATTGAATCAACAGCTTCAATAGTGATTAACATAACGAACAGTAAGTGTATGCAAAATCGAACTCAATCGGATAAAGTTAAACTGACTACTTAAGAGAGAACTTGGCACTAGCGCATATTTATCAATGCTCATAACGAACTTTGCATTTTTAAGAACTTTAAATCCAACTAGTCAATTGTTTACTTAATTCCTGAATTATCTTGACTCTTTTGTACACATACTAACATACTAATTAACAATTTATTTAGCATTGAATAAAGCTTATTAGATTTCATTAAATCTGTTGCATATTCATGAGCATAAATAATTCGTTTCACCTAGGCATATTTAACGTTAATTAAAAGTAGATGAAAACACTATTAAACAGGGTTCGTACGCCTTCACCAAAAATAAAATTAATGACTTTTTCATGACTTTTTAAGAAGAAATTTTATTTTTTTCATGACCCAAAAAGAATATTACAATTACATATTTTGCTTAAATTTTAATTTATTTTCAATTCCACTTAATTCATCTTTTTTTTCTTTTAAAGATTTTCTAAAGCTATTTGATTGTGCAATGAGAGTCAAGTTAGATTTTTTTTTCTGCCTCCAATGCCAATTCATCAGCAGCCTTTGATAATGAAATTATGTCGCTTTCCAATATAATTTTTCTTTTTTTTAATTTTTCAAATTCAGCCTTCTCATCTGATTTCCTTTTATTACCATCATTTTCATTCTTTTTTTCCTGTAATGCATTGAAATATTTTTGGAGAGCACCTTGCACTGAGATAATCAAACCTTTTGTAATTGGTACTTGCAAAATACCACCATAATAATTAATATAGTCATAAATCCTTCTTTGGGCGATTAATGAAGTTTCCTTCATATAATCTGTCATCAACTCTTTATTAATTGAAAATCCTCTTTCTATAGATGCTTGTCCATGAGATAATGTCAAAATGATTTTAGTAATAATCCATAAATAATTAAATTCATCAGCATTCATATATTTTGCAAAAAAAGTATCTAATCTGCCATTTTCATCATCTTGCTTATAATCTAAAAGACTTCCTCTGTTAGTTGTCACTATGTTTGTTTGCTACAAATCCAATATCAGTTTGTTTATAAGGTAAAATAACATCAAGATTATTAATATCAATTTTAATAAGCTTAAAAATTGTATTAGCTTCTACCAACACATCTGGCTTAACAAACCTCCTCATTAAATTTCGTAATAACACTTCTAAATCTGTAGCTAAGAATGGTAACATAGGTTTGTCTGGTTGATATTTCTCTAAGAAATATTTAAAAACTTTAGCCACACTTAAATAAAATTGTAACTTTGATGTTAAAGTTTGATCTTTGCAGGCCAATTTAATTATTTCATAAGAATTAGACTTTGGTAATTTCTCTATCGTTTGTACATATTTTTTAATATTTGGAATTACATTAATTACATGTTGTACAACAGGTGCATTTTCAATCAAACGTGTCGGACAAAATTTCAATGGATAAAGTGTGCTCTTGGTAATTCTTTCAAAATCCTCTCGTCTTGCTGGTGTATCCTTAAATAATGTATGTAATGCTTTAAATAGGGAATCCAAATCCCAATTAACACTAAACCAGCCGTGTTTAAATGCCCCATGCATGATATGCAAACCACAACTTCCACTATTAAGAGGCTTACTATCTATTTCTTCATCAGAACTCAAATATTTAAGTAAGTCATTAAAAAAGGCCCAATTGACATTTGGACCATCCATTTGAATCAACATCTTCAAATTCAAACTCTTAGTTAATTCTTTAAAATTGGTCAATAAATCAGCTGCCGTAGAATGACCTAGAAAAGCTGAATCAAAAAAATGACTACGAACAATTTGTGACTTTTCACAAAAAAATCTCACATGTAAATCAAGCTGCTTAGATTGAATCTTAAGATTGAGGGATTCATCAAATAGGACAACAAAATGATTGGCTGATTTAACATCTCTTTAAGCAAGGAATGTATGTGAGGGGCTATTCCAAAACAAGCAATGTTTTTTCAGCTGGCAATGCTGTTCTGCCAACCGCAGTAATGGCGTCCATAGTAGGGAGATTAGTTCCACTTTTCGTCCCCCAAAGATGACGGCCACATAAGCGATCTACTCGTTGGTTTTCAAACCAAGGCTTTTTCTATATCATGAAAATGCCTTGGTTCAAACCACTGTGTAAGATTAGGCATATCTATAATCATGCCTAATCTTACACCGTGGTTTAAACCATGTGGTGTACAAAATGGCGAGAAGAAGCGGGAAACACTACAAACCGATATCGGTTACAGAAAACTGCTAATTTCATCCTAATTAAATAGAAATTTCATATATCTTTATATTAAATAAGTAAATAATATTTAAAAAATTATTAAGTATCTTTTCTAATAATAAAACAAAATTTCAATGCAGAGAAAATGCCTTACACAATAAAAAAAATCATGACCCAACACTCAAATTCATGAGTTTTGCAGGTCCTTTTAAGAATGACCCAAAATTCATGTCTTTTCATGACTTTCATGACCCGTACGAACCCTGATTAAAGTTAAGAAGAAAACCTTTGTTATTAAATAAATAAATAAAATATTGTAGGCACAACGAAACAAGTACTTTAACCTAGAATAAGTGGGATCTAGCTTATTCAGAGGAGACTTCACTTGGAAAAGGAGGGGGGGGGGGTCCTCAAACTGTGAGGACTGGTCTTTTGTGAGACAGTAGACAGTCACAAAAGGTAAGTGAACACTATAGGAAATTTACTATATATTATAATGATGTTGTATTTTAATTTACTTTAAGGGTATTCTTAGGTAAATTATGTAGGGGGGTGGGGGTCTACGGCCAGAGAAGAAAAGATTTTCTTTTTAAATCCTCCCCCACCCGATCACAGCTGGATGAGATTGTGATTTAAAAGCGTCTGTTTGGGGGGGGGGGTCATTTGAGTTGGTCTCGAATCTAAAACGAAGGTTGGTTTTGTGACTTCATTTTTTGGGATAAAAAGGTCGGCTTGTATTCGAGCCAATATGGTATATTATGAGATAGGGGAGAACAATTATATCATTTTCCCAAGAATTGAGAAAAATGTCCACCAGGATAGGAGACAATGGGCTTCCCATTGGTAAGACATTTTTTATTCGTAAATCTTTTATTATTAAGAGTAAAGTGATTATTGTCAGTGCAAAGTTTTAACGTATCCAAAATGCATATGATGTTATCGTAACTGAATTTATTTTTTAACTGTAATTGTATCAGTCACATTATTGTATCACTAGCAGACCTGGCAATGCTTCGCTATTGTTATATAAGAGCGCCTTTTAAAAATCAACTAAAGAAGCGCCATCTTTTGACTTTTCTACGAACTATACTAAGCTGAGCATACTCCAAAAACTTTAAATTAAGATCTCTTTTTTTTTTCATAAGCCTGTATGTTGCCGCAAATTATGCTCAACTTATCTGTGAAAACCCCATGAAAATTCGTCGAGTAGTTTTGGACATTAGCGTGTTCAAACAGACAGACAAAGTTTTTAAAAATGTTTTTATTGTATTCTGTTTCACTCCTCTCCAATCACCAGCCCTTTAGCTGAGTGAGTTTGACACAGGGCCGGAGATGAAAGGTGGAGAATAATGTTCACTTTTTCTGTATATTAACATTCAGAAATTGCAAAATTTCATCAAAAAAAAAAAAAGGTCCGAGCAACACCGGATATATCAGCTACCTCATAATAAATCGTAAAATATCCTGGATACTGTAAATAAATTTTAAAGCAAATAACAAAATCGATATATTATGACTAATGTAAAAACTAAGCTTTCAACATGCCAGTTTGTATGTTAATTTATGAAAACCCAAAAAAATATCCGGAAAACTGGATCCAGATAATTAAAAAATGAACCAAACAGACATTTGATCTCGTCAATTGCCATCACCGTACCAAATTTTATTATACTATCTATTTTTCATTATATTACCGTACTAAATTTCATTATAGTACCATTACCTATTTTTACTCGCGAAATACTGCATTGCAGTTAGACGCCAAAAATACAAAACGGGAAGCCAATCTTTGGACTCTCCTGGCGCCCCTCACAAAGCGGAAATATCCCCTAGAACCTTCCTCCGAATTTCGTTGCTTTATCTTTATTCCCTGCGAAGTTGCATCAAAACATCAGAAAATTTTGTGAAACGCCCACGAAAATCAATTTTTATCAGTTCTTGCACCCTTAAAATTTGAATATCGAAAATCGAGGAAACTACTTTTTTTGGAACGGTAGCTAGAAACCTTCCTGCAAATTTTCGAAGATCTGAGTTTATTGGGTAGGCAGGGGGTCCGAATTTCGAAAAACCCGGTCTTAACACGCCCCTACGCTATCCGTCCTATGACCTCACCGAGTTTAGAGTTGGTGGCTTCAGTAGATTTTGCTGTGCGTTGATGAGTCTGTCAACCGGCTTCTTTATATACTGCATTGGTCGCCACGAAAAGCCCTTTTAGAAAATAAGATACATTGTATTCCCGTGCGAAAGAATTCCAGTTACTGTTGATGCTGTTTCACGGAATAATCGCAAAATTCTTCACTAAACAAAGCAAATGCCACAATTTTTTAAAGCTGGCAAATAATAAACAAAATCCTTTCTTAGCGAGCACCTAGAAGCTAAGAGAAAATACTTGACAAATTTCAAGTTTGTAGGCTTCATAGTTCTGGAGATTTCGTGATGAGTGAGTGGTATTTGGATTTTACATATATATATATAGAGAGAAGGGAGTGATGGTGATTATTTGATTTTAATGTTTTTCAATATTTTTGATTTTTTATGTTCCTTTTTGTGTTAGGTTTTTTTCAAATTTTAAAATTAAAAGAATTTTAAATTTGAATTGTTGTATACATCCAACTTAAGTTTTCATTTTTTGTACATCATCGTAATTTCATATTTTATAATTTTCAGATTTTATAATTACTAGTGCTTCAGAGTCACTCAATGTGTAATTATGCAATCATCCAATAGTTAGCATGCATCTACCATAAGTGGAAACGATTAAGTAGTTAGTTCCCAAATGTACGTAACAAATAAATGTATTAATTCTTTGAAAGAAATTACAATAAATAGCAATTATTAATTAAAAAAAATACTGATAGAACTTAATCATGGGGAGGAAGGGAGACTCACCAGCTGCAAAAGGTGTAGTTACATGACGGTCATTAATGTTTAGGTTAGCCATTCCTTGAACACTATTTTCCACAGTAGAGGGAGTTGTTAAAAGAACCTAATTTGAAAAGATACATAATTTGTTTGTACATAGTTTTTCTAAAATAATTCCACATATAACCTGCGTTTCATGAACATCGGAATTTGAAAGTAAGTCAGATTTACCAACATGCTCCACCATCAAACTGATAATAGATTTGCCATAAAACAATTCTAAGAAAAGAAAAGTAACATGAACCTCTTGCCCACAATAAAGATTTTAATATGTCGAATAACCATTCGATGTACAGGGCAATTCGAAAGTCCCCAAACTCCAAGTTTAAGACATATTTACTTCAAAACCATAAAAGATATCAGAGTATTGCTGCTTGTGGTAGTTGAGTATGATCTTAGAAATGTGCTGCACAACGTGAGAGCACCACGTGACAACACTTGAGCAGGCACGGGCGAAGAGTGACGTTCAGTCGGTCATGGCTCTCACCCAAGATTAAAGTCACATTCTTAGAAGTTTATTTTGCAAAAAAATCTTACAGCGTTGCATTCATTGCTTTCAAAGGAAGTTTCCTGATGCTCCTATAGTGTACCAGGGAAAACAACTGTGTATAACCATGTAGAAGAGTTTTACAAGACAGGCTGCATGTATGATGCGCTAAAGTGCCCAACGGGCTGTGGTGAAGACCACATTTCTGGAGAAAATTCAAGCTTCCCTGCAGCGCTTTCTGCGAATGTCTCAAGAGTTAGGGGCCTCGTAGTCAGCCTGCCAGAGGGCTACTAAACATCTAAAGCTACAGCCGTACAGAATTCGAGTAGTGAAAAGAGCTTGGCTCTACGGATTCAGAAAAATGCATTGCTTACTGCTAAGTTTTAAGATTTTAAGCGCAAGAGTTTTACTGCATGAAGTTGGACTCTGTTTTTGTGTGAGAACTACAACTGAAATAATGTCACTGCTCACCTGCGCTCACGCAAGCGTCTTGTTACGTGGTGCTCTCACATTGTGTAGCGCATTAGAAAGGTCACACACAACTACCACAAGAAGCAATACTCATATCTTTCGTGGTTTAGTAGTAAATATTTCTTAAACTTGTATTAAAATCTTTATCGTAGACAAGAGGTTTGTGTTACTTTCACTTTCTTAGGCTTTTTATCTACATATTCATGATGGAATGTAAGAAACTTAGTGAGAATGAATATGATTAAGTGAAACGTGATCAAATCCTTAATCATATCCCAAAAATCAATACACTCGCCAAGCCTTTCAACAATGCTGGCAAAATTCCATTTCACCAAATATTTTAATCAAATTCAATCCACCATAATGCCATGAATAGCTAATGTACACAGATGGCAAATAAAAATACAACACATGGAAGAAGTGGGTCAATTTTAATGAGATTGGCCAAGAGCATAGAGTGGGGACATACAACATATGATTTAAATTTCAACAAGATATGTGCATAGGATCCTGGTAGAGGGTGTCCCAAAAGTTCCAATAAATAAATTTAATAGCGCACGTATCTGCCACGAGCATGAATGCAGGCCTTGGCTCTTGCATGCACATGGTCCTACAGATGCTGGATATCAACCTGGTATATACAGGGTGTTTCAAAATTATGTACAATAAATTTAGTGACATATTCTTCAGGTCAAAAGAAGACGAAAATGTTCTATAGCACTTTGTCTGGAAACAATTTATTTACGCGATACAGCCAACTCAACCCGTGGCTCCAAATTACAGGAATTGTTCAAAGTGCCCGCCACCAGCTCGCATGCACGGTTCAGTTGTCGGTGTCGGTGTGGATAGTCCGTTGGGTTCAGTGCCTGAACCAGTTGCAGGTGGTATGGATGCAAAAGCTGACGGTGAAGAATGTGCCAAACAGATGAGTGCGGAATGTGTACCATGGAAGAAATACAACGGGTGCTTGTCTGTGGTTCATCATGTATGATGTCAGTTATCACATCCTCCTCATCCGGAGAATGTGCTACAGGCCGCCCTTGTCCTGTTTGACGGCCAAAGGAACCATGCTCCCTCAAATGTCTGTCGACAGATACAAATGTTCGGTTATTTGGCAAACGTCTATTCGGAAAGCGTTCTTGGTAGAGTCTTCTTGTTTCCACAGCATTTCCGTCCGCAAGACCATACATTAGGTGCATGTCAGTGTATTCTGCACTGGAATACGTGTACATGACTTTTTTTTACGTAAATCGTAATGCGTATGTCAAAGCACGCAAACGTTCTGAAATTGATATTCCTAGTGGATGTACAGTAGTGAAACTACAGTAATGGAAACAACCGTACACAACTAATGGAACAACCCTAAAGTAGGTTTAAATGGAACAAACCACTCAACCTAGTGTTGGGTCGAAATGCTGGAACTGCTAAAATATCGTCCGCTAACTACCGTGCTTCCCTACTGTATGATATTGGATTACTCGCAAACAAATCGTTTCCAGACAAAGTGCTATAGAATATTTTCGTCTCCTTTTGACCTGAAGAATATGTCACTAAATTTATTGTACATAATTTTGAAACACCCTGTATTGTTCCAAGTGTCCAGACCCTGTTGATGCAATCATGCAAGTGTAATGGCTAGTGTGCTGCGACCATGGATGTGACATCCCATCATATCCCGATATCATCCTGGGATACATTGTTCCAAGCATCCAAAACCTGTTGGTGCAAGTATAATTAGAAACAAGTCTGGAGATAATGCTGGCCAGATAAGTCGAACCACATGTTAGAGAGCTTGTAAGGTAGCATGGGCAGTGTGTGGGCATGTGTCATCTTGCTGGAAAAGCACATTACCATTCTGTTGCAAGAAGGGCAGGAGAACAGGTTCAACAATCTCCTGGACATAACTTGTGCTGCTCAATGTTCCGTTCACAAACATCAAGGATGAGTGCAAGTTGTAACTGATGGCACCTCACACAATTATGGACCTGTGTGCTGTAGATGAATGCACTGTGGAAGATATCACGCTCCAGGTCTTCGTCACACACAGTGATGTCCATCACAGGTGTGCAGGCAGAATCTGCTCTCATCACTAAAAACGAGAGACCTCTAACAGAAGATAATAAATTAACTGAAGAAACTTCTTCAAACATACCACAATAACAAACAGAAACGGGAAGGAAAAATTCCGTAACCTGGATTCAAACTAGGGAGCATGCCTATCGTTAGCACTGCTCTTACCAATTTAGCTACCACAGATATGAACTGCCATGCTGTTACAAGATACCCAAATGAATTTCCATGAAGCCACCAAGCAGCTCAATCGGCAGAGCAGGTCTCAACTCACAAGTAAGGAATCGTCCTTACCCCTTAAACCATAAAGTAATGCCAATTTGAAAAGCACGTTTGGGAACCATGCCCATCATACATGACAACACTTGCAAAGTGGCCAGATCAGCCTGGAAGTCAACCCCCTTCCCACATTAGCAGCCTTTCATCGTGGAGAAGTCAAAAATCAGCAGCAAGTGGAGGTTCTGGTTCTTGAACCTTAGTCTCCAGTTCTTTATCCCATGGAGCATTTATGGGATGAAATTGAACAGGCTGTTCAGATGCAACAACAACCACCGCCCAATATGCAACAAATGTTAGAAACTATCAGAAAAATAAAATAATAATAATAAAAAAAAAAAACACAACAAAAAAATAAAATTTTCTCACTGGTGAAAACCCATCACTGGTTACGGGAGCAGATCCTAAATGAGGTGTAACTATTGATGGAGAAGGTGTAGTGACTAAATTTTTAGGTACAGTCCTCGTGGGTATCCTATGTAAATAACCATACCCAATTCCGCATCCTAAACTGAAAAACAACAGCAAGAGAAAGATTTAAATCCTCAAAATATTTATGAGAATAGCAAAGTAATTATATATTTAACTAAAAGTTAAATAATAAAAGTCACCTTCCTTGGCCACCCCATGCACTGTTTGGAGTTATAGTCAATTCTCGGCAGCTATCTGAATCTGTATTGTAGACGTATAATTTCAATGGCCTACCTTCATGTGCTTCAATGAGAGTGAACAAGTCTTCAGACTACAAAAACAACAAGTTAGAACTGTATCAATGTAGTTAATGATTGTGAGATACACTATCTACCAAAATGTAATTGGACAAGTTAGAATTTAGACATTTTGTCAAATATCTATAAAAATACTTGACGAATTATCCTGACACTTCAGGGGTGTAAAGAGAAAAGTAAATGAAGCCTCGTAATCATATGCTACAGCTACAATGCATTTCAAGCATTATTTTTTACAGGACGATGCCAAATATTCAATTTGTTGCTGGTCCCCTATTTGCTTTCGGGACAAAGCCTTTGTTGAAATATACGAGGTGTAACATCCTCTCTACACCCAAGGTTTCAGGATAATTCGTCAAATATTTTCTAGATATTCAACAAAACGTCTAAAATCGAAAGTGTCCAATTACTTTATGGTAGATAGTGTGAAACGAAAGAAGCAAATAAAAGAGAATTCAGGAGAATAACAAAGGGTGGGCAAGACTGAAGATGAACGATTTTGAAAATTTATTGTAATTTATTAGCATAAATTATACTAATTGAAAAATGCATGAAAAACTAACATTTTTTAATACAATCGAACATAAATGGTTTGCTACAATCTTTTATACCAAAACAAAAGCAATATGTAACAAAAGCACTCCCATTCGGATCTATAAAAAAAATATATCAATAAATGAACACAAAAGCAGGGTGCAAAAAGATAAATTCAGCTCAACAACATTGAATTGATTTGATAATTTACTTATCGATCGTGGATCCTTTATTGTTAACAACATCCAGACATCTCTTAGGCATAGATTTGACGAGATTTTGAAGTTCCTGAATGGTTAAAGAATCCCACACTGACAGAATAGATGCTTTCAATTCTGTTTTGTTGCTGTACTGTTTTATGCACCCATTTTGTGAATATATTCGACGCACCATGATTCCCCACAAATTTTCAACAGGATTTAAATCTGGACTGATGGCTGGCCAGTCCAGAACAGTGACGTTGTGGGCTTCAAACCACTGCTTTGTGTGTTTAGAAACATGAATGCTCGCATTGTCCTGTTGAAATATGTAGTTATTGTCAGCAATGTTGGTCGCATCAGGTAGCAGACAGTTCTGCAAGGTTTCGGTGTACTTTACGCTATTCTGTTTTCCTTCTAGAAAAGCGAGTTTCAACTTTCCGCCTGCTGCAAATCCAGCCCACACCATTAACGAACCACCACCTTGCTGTCGTTTAGAAAAATACTTCGCCTCTTTTTGAATATCATGCCAGTAGCTATGGATGCCATCAGGACCATCGAAATTGAACTTCTTTTCGTCGCTGAATATAATTTTGGTCCAATCAGTTTTTTCCAAAAGATGCTTTTCCACAAATTGCATTCTGGCAAGTTTGTGCACTTCTTTCAGTCTTGGAGCAGCCTTTGGTCTCACATACTCCATGAAGTTTGAGCGCCGAATTGTTCGTCTGATGATCCAAACAGATGCCGTCGTTCCTATTTCACTACCAATTTGTTTTGCGGTCAGGGTCTGGCTGCTGGCCATCCTGACAACCTTGCGTTCTGTTCTCTTGCTCAGTTTTCTTGGTCTTCCTGTTGATTTCTTTTTGACATATTCGTCTTTTTTTCTAAGGAAATTTAGAACAACAGTACTGGAACGTCTGAGATTAGCACCAATTTCACGACTTGACCATCCTGCCTCGTTGAAAGCAAGAATCTTGCCCTTCTCTACTTTGGTCAATGTACAACCTCTCCCCATGTTTGCAAAGATGAAAAGTTAATTGAATATATTTTTTTTCCACTTTATTAAGAATATATGATTGCCTACCATTCACCATAAAATGGTTTGATCCTTTATATTTACATATTTTGATGTGAACCTATCATTTTGCACCCTGCTTTTGTGTTCATTATTGATATAGATTTTTTTATAGATCCGAATGGGAGTGCTTTTGTTACATATTGCTTTTGTTTTGGTATAAAAGATTGTAGCAAACCATTTATGTTCGATTGTATTAAAAAATGTTAGTTTTTTATGCATTTTTCATGCATATATGCACCTATCAATATGCTCCTAACTGTACTATAGAATTGCTGACGTTTTTTTTCCATGAATCCAGAGCTTTATTACTAAGTTTGTGAGCCATTTTCTTCCACTCATCGAAAAGAGCCTTTTAAAGCTCATTCAGACTTGTCACTTTGCAACACCCATAGTTTCTGTTTTATGTAACACCACGTTTCATGGGGGATGCATCTGGAGATTGAGGCATCCATTCATCAGGGTGAATGTACTTCACTTTTCTTTTTCCAAGAAGCCAAGAGTATTGTGGGCTATACGAGCAGGGGCAGAATCTTGATGGACAATGTGATCACCTTTCGGATATAACTTTCAAGTATCAATGTCCAAAAGCAGTTTATAACCTTCTTGATGAAATAATCTGTGTTTATCTTAGCTCCAGGCTTGACAATTTGCAAACACGTTTTGCCATTATACGAAATCCCTCCCCACACCATGAAGACTTCGCAATGCAGCAGTTTTTTGTTGATAGTCGTTCGAAGCTTTGGTTTCCCAAGTGAACAGAAAAAAACTCTTCTCCGTCCCCTGCAGCCCATTATATAGAACCATGGGTAGAATTCAAATTTTTTAGAAGAAACCCGTACAATGGCAATAATCTCTGGCTCCTCTTCTCAATATTGGCTGCCGAGATACCCTGAACTTGATAAATTTTTTTTCTCACTACCAAATTGAATGTATTTAAAATAAAGGGGATTCCAAAATGTTTTAGACAACTTTTAATCAATATATAAAAAAAAACTGTTACAGATAGAGACAAATGGTTTTCAACAATTTGTTTATCAACTCAAAAAGTTTTTTTGATATATTAGTAAAGTTCAATATGGGCACCATTTGTTACACGGACAACATCCAAACGATATTCAACCTCTGCCCATGTACTTGCCAACATCGCCTCATCTACCAAACTAACTGCAGAAACAATGCGAGACTTCAAATCCGCCGCACTTTTGGCTTTTGTGCTGTTCACTTTGTCCTTAAGAAAACCCCACAGGAAAAAGTCCAGAGGAGTCGGATCAGATGAACGAGGTGGCCACAACACATGAAGTGCATCTCGGACTGTTAACGCCCAGTGAGGAGGAGCCCCGTCTTGTTGAAAGAAGACTTTGGTTGGTCGTCCTGAAGTTGTGGAAATGCATATTGTTCAAGCATGTCAAGGTATTAATGGTTGGCTCGATGAAAAACATGGGCCAATAACTCGATCGTGTAAAAGCCCACACCACACGTTGACCTTAGGCTGTCACGCTCGACTTCAAGAACTTCATGGGGATTTTGTGATCCTCAAATCCGCATATTATGACAACTGACCTTACCAGATACATGAAAAGTTGCCTCATCTGAAAACGCAAGAAACTTCAAAAAATCTTCATCATTGTCAATTCGTCATAACATTTCTTCAGCATATGTTCAGCATTGTGGTTTATCACTTGGTTTCAAAGCTTGCACAAGTTGAACTTCATAGGCATAAAGTTTAAGACATTTGTGTACAACACGGTGAACAGCTTTTACAGGAATCTGGAGCTGTCTGGCTGCTGATCTGATCGACTTATGAGGGCTACATTGAAAAGCCTGCCAAACATGATCCACAGCCTCGTTGCTAGTGCTTGGTTGATTTCCTTGGTTGAACACTTCCAGTGGTCATTAACTGTTCATGCCATTTCGCAATTTGGTCTCGAGTTGGTGGGTCTTTCCATACGGTGTCCTAAAATTCCTTTGAGTTTGTGTTCCAGATTCAGTCTTAATAAACCAAGCCATACATTGTGTTTCTCTGCGCTAGTCGACATTTTTCCGAAAACAGTCACAGGAAGGAAGGTGCGAAGACCCCTAGCATTATAATGCTGCATCAAACAAACTTTTTGAGTTGATAAACAATATGTTGAAAACCATTTGTCTCTATCTGTAATAGTTTTTTTTTATATAATGATCAAAAGTTGTCTAAACATTTTGGAACACTCTGTATGATACTTGATTGTGACCTTGGAAGGTCCAGCATTCTACCTATACTTCTTTACCTCAGTGGGTTGGCAGATTTTAGAATGTTCCAGATTTTAACTTACAAGCACTCACCCCAAGGTGATATCCAGCTTGGCGTTTTTTATTCATTGCTGGTAACGAAGTTACAGTTATTTCTTTGGCTTCTTTTCTCAGCTTGGGTATTGTTTCTGTGCTCACCTCACCATCTGAACGTTTTTAGTTCACAAATAATTTGTAAAAGTACTGAACTTTGCCTTTTATTAAGAAGTCTAGTTTTGGGAAAGGCAAGTTTCCTTTTCAACAATCTACCTTTCAGAACACTTCACAGGAAGCACGTGTATAGAAATTTGCATATTAGACACCTTGAAATAGTACAGTGCTCCTACCAAAGCTTTTCACAATTGTTCATCATCATTCCTGCCCATCCTCTGTACAGGGTGTTGCAGATAACTACAGGGCAGTATAACAGGAAGCCTACCCGCTCGATTGCAGGGGCCGGCTCAAGATCAAATGATAATTGGGTAATTTTATCAAAAACATGACAGTTTTGACGTTCACCCCCCTCTCCCAGACAGTGGAAAATGCTGGCTGCTGCAGGCCACCTTCATCTCCCTCCATTCTGCCAATCGACCAAGCTGGCCCCTGCAATTAAGCAGGCAGGCTTCCCGTTAAACTGCCCTGTAGTTATCTGTAACACCCTGAACAAGTTTTTGCTTTGAAGCATCATACATCTCGGCACTATGAAAGTTTCTTCAGATACATAAGTGACTTTTTTAAATTATAAATGGTCATGACTTTAATGCAATGTTGTATGTTCCATACTTTTAGAGAAATAACTTGTGGTGCATTACTTTTTGAATGAGCCTTTAATTCTCATATAAAGAAATGAAATTGAAGAGAAATTGCATTTTGCATTCCTGTTCTTTATGCACAAATCTTTTGCCTTTCAGAAGGTTAAATAAACAAATATCAATGAAATATTTAATTTTGAAATTAACATGGGAATGCAAGATTGGCATCATCCATATTGCCCAGTACTATTGGGTAATCTGATTTTGTGTATTTCTCCGCTACGTTCTTCTAAGTTTTGGCATTCTCATACAGTGTAATCCGCTTAATATGAAATCCAAGGTGATCAAGATGTTATTTCTTAATATCCAAATTTCGTACCATTAGAAGGGTTTATTTAGGGAGTCTGTAACACCCCCATGCAATTACAAAACGAGTGGAGATGCAACAAATCTGTTGTAGGCAACGTATAGGTAGTTAGGTAGGGGCTAAGCAATGCTGGTGTCAAATTTGACCTTTGACCTTGAATTTTGCACCTTGCAATTTGTAACTTTGTAACCGTTACAGATAGAGAAAAATTTCCAATTTTACAGCTGTAAAGCTCAAAACGCTGAATTTAACAAAAAAGACAGAAAAATAAGCCCACACTTGAAATTTCAGTGTTCAAGCTACGTTGAGTTTTGTCAATGAATGAATGCTCAATGGGGTGTTCTTCTGCTGCAATGCATAACTGTGCACGGTATTTCACACAACCCATCACATTTAACATCATGATGGGTTTTATGTCTGTACAAGCCTGCTGAATTCGTAGTTTCAAATCATTTACTGATGCTGGTACAGTGGCATACACCTTGTCCTTGATGCATCCCCAAAGGAAAAAGTCAAGTGGTGTCAAATCAGGTGAACATTGGTTGGTTTATTAGAATTTTGGCGTCGACTACTAAGGTCATTTTGCGCCTTTTACACAAGTTATAACTGTACGCAGCCCAAGACAAACACAAACAACCATGCCCATAGCGGGATTCGAATCCACAACCAGGCAGACTCGAGAACTAGAAAACCTACCCCCCTCCCCCTCTCTACCATCATGCGAACGTGATGGCCAATGAACTGAACAACCTCAGGCAATCCTTCAATGTGGAAACATGTCATTCAGTCGTTGACGTGCAATGGCTGCAAAATGTGGAGATGCCCCATCTAGAGTAGCCTGCAGTAAAAGAGTAGTGACAACTCTGGAATTATTTGGGCGTCATGTTGTGCAAACTATTGTATAAATCGCCCATAGATAGGGTAATCTGTAGTAAAATTCTGCCACCAGTTCGCCAATGATTCTGCCATTAGTTCGCCACTAATTTCTGGTAAAAGTTCAACATAACATGGCGCCCACTATGAGAGTTGTCACTACTCTTTTACTGCAGGCTACTCTAGCCCCATCATGCTGGAGCCATATGCGGCGATATTGCACTAAAGACAAGTTGTCTAAAAATTCTAAGATGAAGCCATCTAATATTTCTGTGTATCCTTACTCCTGTAAGGCAACCGTTGTAGAAAAACGGTCATACGAAGTTTTCATTAGTCCACGCCATACAATGTAGCTTGAGCACTGAAATTTCGTTTTGTTGTAGTGGGACGAATGCCGCGCAGGAAGACCATCCACGTCCCACACTCCCGAGCATACTGCCTGCATTAATGAGACGATTCTGGACAATCGGCGTATCAGAATAAAGAAATCACCAGAACGCTTAGCATTTCTTATGGGAGTGTGCACTTGATTATTGAGTAACGCTGGAGCGGATTTTTACTGCGGCAGCATAGAGATGTTAATTTCACTTTCAGAAAAGTGTTTACAATTGTTGGGTGATTAGGTAGAAAAGTGAAATAAATGGTGCATGTTTCCTCGGAATGTGTGTATGGGATCTTAACTTACATCTGTTTTTACTGTTTCAGAGTGTAACTTACTTTTTGATTCACCCTCGTACAAATTGCGAGGTGCAAAATTCCAGATCAAAGGTCAAATTTGACAATTGTTTAGCCCCTACCTAACTTCCTACATGTTGTCTGCAACAGATTTGTTGTATCTCCACTCGTTTTGTAATTATAGGGGGGGTAACAGACTTATGACCCACCCTTATATTACATGTAAAGTTTACACCAAAATAAATTTGGCAAGTTTATACCATAAATACACAATTCTATAGCTAATTACTTACAAAAAAATCAAGAAAATTTGATTGCTTTTGCCTACTTAATAAATTCGCAACTGAATATTTGCCAGTGATAAACTTTTATCCTCACGAGTGATTCCTCACATGTCCTACCCATCCATCCGATGCCGAATACGGTATCATAACTCAGTCAGCATATACACTACAAAGCTTAACAGCATTGACTGAATTTAATATTTTAAGTAATATTCTCTCGAATTAAGAAATTTAGTTGTATTTTTCTCAGAATTTTATTAAAAAATATTTCATAGTATCCGAACTTTACATAAAAACATTTTATAATAAATAATAAAAATTGATCACAGGGTGGCAAGACCCTGAAAAAACCTCATGTTTCAGAGAGAGGCTATCCTTTGTGAAAGCAAAGAGGATAATAAGAGAATTATCTTACTTACTTACTTACTTACTTTTCAAACCCGCTTATCCGTTAGGGTCGCGGGGGCAGCAGCCCTATGGAGGATCTCCAGCGATCGCGATCTTCCACCATCAGGCGCATGTCATCCCTGGTAATATCCAAGCGACTCGAACCCAGATTCTCCATGTAGTCTAGCCACCTGGTTCTAGGCCGACCCCTTGGTCTCTTACCCATCGGCTTGGAAAATAACAACTGCCTAGGAAGACTAGTTTGCGGCATCCGTATCACGTGGCCATACCAGCGCAACTGAGATCTCTCAATGCGGAGAAGTAGCGGCTCAACACCTAAAGATTCCCTTATTGTGCTGCTGTACACTCTATCTAGTAGGGTAACACCTGCCACACCTCTCAGGAATCTCATTTCGGCCGCTTGTACCCGCGATCTCACTCTTTCGGTCATTACCCAAGCCTCATGACCATAGGTGAGAATGGGGACAAAGATAGATTTGAAGACGGAGAGCTTGGCTTTGTTACCCAGCTCTCGTTTCGTTACCACGGATCGCCACAGTTCACGTCTGACACAGCTTGCTGCACCGATCCGAGCATCCAATTCTTTCTCCTGCCGTCCATCACTCGTGAATGCAATCCCGAGATACTTGAACTTCTCCACCTGTCTCAATGAGGCTCCCCTAACATGGAGAGCGCACTGAGCAGGCTGTCTTGAAAGAACCAGAGCTTCGGTTTTAGCCACACTGATCTTCATCCCAGCTTCTTCACATTTGGCTGCAAACCGGTCTAGTGCATGCTGACGGTTCGTGCGGGAAGACCCAAGCAGGACAAGGTCGTCCGCAAAGAGCAACCTCTCCACCAGGCAGTCGCCCACACAAACACGCTCATCGCCTCGGCTGCCCCTGTCTATCCAGTCCATAAAGATAATGAACAAGATGGGCGACAGTACGCACCCTTGGCGGAGTCCAACACCCACGGTGAACGGTCTTGACTTAATGCCATTTATCCGGACACACATCTCAGAGCTTTCGTACAGAGACATGATAGCAACCAGTAATTGCCCATCCACTCCATACTCTTGCAACACTTGCCAGAGCTTCTCCCGAGGAACCCTGTCATATCCTTTTTCGAGGTCCACAAAGCAAGCGTAGACCTCTTTTGCATACTCCCAGGATTTCTCAAAGATTTGCCTTAGAGCAAAGATGTGATCCGTCGTGCTTCGGCCAGGTCGGAAACCACACTGCTTCCCCGACAGTTTGGAGTCGACTATTTCCAGACTTCTCTTCTCCAGACACTTAGCGTACACTTTCCCAGGAATGCTGAGCAAAGAGATGCCTCGATAGTTGTTGCAATCTCTCTGATCTCCCTTTTTGAAGATAGGGATCACAATTCCTGTCTGCCATTGCTTAGGGGCCTGTCCAGATATCCAAGCAACCTGACACACCCGAGTCAGCCACAGGATACCATCCTGATTTAAGGCCTTTAACATCTCGGACCGGATTTCATCATCACCTGCAGCTTTGCCAGTCTTCAGGGACTTAATTGCCCATCTGACTTCTGTTTCAATGATACTACCGTGACTATTCTCCGCTCCAAAGTGCACCTCGTATGCCTCAGTTGTTGTTGTCACCGGATTAAGAAGAGATGCAAAGTATTCCTTCCACCTATGCAATATGCTCTCCTCCGTTTTCAGAAGCCTCCCATCTGAACTCTTAATAGTTTGTGATGAAAGAGACTTCTTTCCACGGAGGCGGCGCACGGTCTGCCAGAACACCTTGTTTGCCGAACCATAGTCTGCCTCCAATTTCTCCCCGAACTTCTCCCAGGCCTTGGCTTTAGCTGTTGATACTGTCTTTGCTGCTGCTTTTCGCGCCTCAGTGTACCGCACTCGACTCGAAGTTGACTTATTTGCAAGCCATAGCAAATAAGCTTCCTTCTTTGCCTTGACAGCTTCTTGGACTTCACCATTCCACCATGTAGTCCTTTTCTCACCGCCCTGCGCCACACTCAGCCGCTTACGACCACAGCACAAAGCAGCCGAAGTAATCACAGTAGTTTTAAACAACTGCCACTCCTCTTCAACAGTACCATGATCACTGGGTAGTTCTTTGAAACTTGAAGATATGCTATCTGCAAAGGTCTTCCTCACAGCTCTATCCTCCAGTGCCTCCCATTTGATGCGCCAAGTTTGTCTGAACCTAGTATTTCGCTTGGTTGGCATGGATTCAGAGAACCGCAAAGTGCAGACAACAAGGTGGTGATCAGTTGATAGTTCTGCCCCTCTTCTCACACGAGTATCCAACACTGATCGGAATAAGTCAGCTGAAACAATTACAAAATCAATCAGTGATTTCTGGTCCATTGCATCCCTGTACCAGGTATACTTATGGACATCCCTGTGCTGGAAGAAGGTGTTTGTGATGGAAAGTCCATTGTTGCAACAGAGATCCAACAAGCACCTCCCATTCGCATTTAAATCGGGGTCACCATTCCTCCCAATCACGCCCCTCCACGTTTGGTCATCAGCCCCTACGTGTGCATCAGGATGACAGAATCTGCACTCCCTCTCCTGCTAAGAGCAGCATCAACTTCATCTAGAATTATCTTGAAAGTTATAATATCAGGGATATTAGAAGATGACTTATATACAGGCAATATAGGAGAAAGAAAAAAAGTATTGAATACAGAGAACAGAAGGGAACCAAATGGGGAGCCTGAAAATGAAATAAAAGATGTGCTTGGATAGGACAAGAAAGAGGACCAATGGAAGATGATAAAAGAGCAGTGAGAAAAATGCAATAGGATAAAACTTAAGAATCAAAAATGACAGAAACTGTAAATAAATAGAAATGATACAGTCGAATCCGCATATAAGAACTCCGGATGAAAGTTGGCCCAATGGTGCAGGTTCGATTGCAGTTAAAAAACAATAAAATCAAACAATAAAAATGAAGACAAAAGAAAAAGAATATAGAAAAAATATTGAAAAAAAGGAAATATTAATGAAAGCTGAACACTAAGAAAGAAAAAGACCATAAATGGAAAATCTGATAACAGAGATAGATGAGGAGGGG
>JAHWFO010116589.1:1919806-1951308 GCA_023313115.1 Rhysida immarginata
ATAATTCTGTTGTCCACCTTTTATACTGTAAAGCCACCACTCACTTCTTAGAGATATTCCTATTTGAATTTTCATGGTCTTTAAGAATTCGAAGTCAGAATTTCAAAAATCCAAATTTTTTTATTAACAAGCAAAGCCTTGGAAGCAGCAGTCCTATGGGGGCAGAATCTGTAAGAGTGCATGAAAAAATTTTTGATTTCTTCCGATTTCGGATTCTTAAAGACCACCGAAAAGTAGAATAGGAAGGTCTTCAAGACCCACTCTCTCTGTCTTCATCTTCATTGATAAAATTGGTTCAAACTTTAAAAGTTCTACACTTTCAGTGCCTTTATTACCTAAACGGTTGGATCAATTGAAAAAACACCAAGAACAAAATATTTCTCAAATGTTGTGTACAATCCAAAAATATTGAAAATAGGGGTTCCCATTTGAAATTTCAAGGTTGCATCCCCCCCCCCCTGAAAATATCAATAAAACTAGGGGTTAAGGGGTCAAGTTTGGTATCATTGGATAGCGTTTTTAAAAATATTAAACATATTTTTTGTTTTTTTTGATCCGATGTGTATTTCTCCAGATTTTTGGCTGTTATACTTTTTACAGAACTTAGGACTCAATCTCATTTTGAACAGGACATGAAGAAATGAAACATGATCATCATCATTAGGAATACAAGCTAATCAAATAGGAATCTAATACTATAATTCTCTTATCCATCCATCGGTCCATCCTAGGCCAACAAAGAAAGTTACCAAAATCCGTCCAAAGCCAGGGATTGTTGTGGTTTAAGACTACACTCTGTCATTGTTATTAATTAAATAAATAAACTGAAAAAAGTTTAGTGTTGATTTTATATATGCAGTATATTGTTGCAGAATATTAAGTTTTAAGAATGAAAAATACAGGTCTAGGAACAGCAATAGGTAGCGTTTTTATTGCGATGTCATCGCGTTTAGAGATACTCTCATCTTCAGGACACTGAAACGACTACTTAATGTCATCAGGGTAGTCTTTTCAATGTTCTGAAGATGGGAGTTTCTCTAAATGCGGTGATATCGCAATAAAAACGCTACCGATTGCTATTCCTAGACCTGTATTTTTTATTCTTATTATCACAGCAATAGGGACCATTATGCAACCTCTTGATATTAAGTTCTGAAAACCATTGATGCTCCACTTTCATTTCTTTACCCTTCAACCTGTACGGTTGACACCAGTCACGTTACAGGTGGAATTCTAGTTTAATAGATGTTCCCATAACCTGATCAAATCCTTACATATATTCATGGTCAATTGACTTCTAGAACCCAGTGTGCTTGCCAAGGCTTTTTACATGGTGGATAAATACCACTTCATCAAATATTTTAAAGTTAAACTGATTACATCCTCATGCCGTTTTTAGTGTAAAAGGAAGTCTATTAGTTCAAGAACATCAGCTATAAGCCAAAATCAAGAAAGAATCAAAGTTCTCTTAGATAATCACAGAAGACTGGGTCGCAGCAGGCCTATCAGTAAAGGAGGTGGCTATTATCATTTGGAAGCAAAAACTTTAATCTTGTTCTCGGTCATAAAAACTTTGCTTTATGAGCACTTGGATATGTCTATGAGCACATTTCACTTTAAATATGAGTAGCTTTAAAACGGATCCATCATGGTCAAAAATTGTTGTGGGAACAAGTTATGCTTTAAAACCAAAAACAGCGTTTTGAATGAAGATTAATTAAATTAGTAAAACAATGTTGGCTTAAATATAAAATTCAGACATTAGAACAGGACAAAACAATTGACAGCAAAGATGAGAAAAACATATTAAAAGACTACAGATCTCACTCTAACGCTCTCAATCTGGTGGGATTTGAAGGGTGTGGTCGAGGAATGTTACGATCAATTCGGTCATCTATTGTCAAAAACACATCTCCAAATTGAACAAAGCAATAGCAGAAAAATGGCCAGAAATGAAAAAATCAGAAAGGAGTGGTTTCCATCATAACAACGCACAACCATACACAGTATGAAGATTCACAGAAAATTGTTGGAGCTTGTTTGGGATGTGTTGCCTACCCATTCTATCTGCCAAACCTTGCTCCATTAAACTTCCGATTGGCTGCCATATCATTGTAAGACCTTCGGGATTCACCCAATTGGTCTTTTGTTTCCCTTTGTACATAAAATTGCCAGTTTCTCATCTATTTCCACACTGGCTCTGTAGATGAAGCTTTAGCTTTGCATCACCCTAATATTAAAGCTTTCCAGTCATATTGCTTGAATCAGTTTTATTTTTTATAATCCATACTTTGCTAGGGTAGGCTTAGACCAAAGGGACTTTCAATTGTTCCTTCAGAACCAGTACTGTAATGATATTTGAACAGCAAAAATTAGTTCTTAAATGAAAATGCAATAAAATGTGCCCTCTTGAGAATTTAAATAAACAAAAAAATAAAATAAAAATACTGCTTGATGGAAATGATCATTGTAAGGACAGAGAAGTGATTAATTTAAATTCAAAAATTTTTCTCGTAAATTTGTTGCCCTTTATTTTGCCTAGACATCAAAATAGAATCATTACAAAAAGGAATTAAATTATCATTCACGAAGGAAAGTTTGAATTCCTCCATCAAAAAAATCGTAATTTATTGAAAAGTTCAAATAAAAGATATTAAAAATTACTTTTAAATTAACATTCAAAAAATAATTGAACCATGATAAACTGAATTGGAACAGACACCATTTGCAGTAAATTCCATGATGGCAAGCACCTGTTATTTCTATTAATGGCTGACTGAACTAGTAAATCTCACAAAACTTTGATGAACTGAACATGTTATGCCCAAATTTATAATCTTTTAACTTGAAAGTTTTTCCAAAATTCTTATTCTAAGGTAATTTATTAATAATTAAAGAATATTTGTTCTCAATTTTACTTTTTTTTATTTACAGAAGGATAAACTTAAAATTAAAAAATACTTTAAATCATCTTAGGTGACAGGCTGTTGTAAATCAGAAAATTCTATTAACTGGCGAAAATCATAGTGCCCGTTTATTCCATTATTGTAACAAATCTTTGAGAAGAAGAAAAAAAAAACATTTTAATTCACAAAATACTTGTACACCATAGTCAAAAACCAACATAATTATGATTTTTAAAAATTCATCGCATGGATATCCTTTATCACTGTGGTCTGTGAATATATTAGTTTAGGTACATAAATGAGTTTAGAGATTATTACTAAAATATTAGTTAAGAATGAATATAATTTAAGGGTGCAATAAAATGCACAGCCTTAAATTGGGATTTTTTTGCCCATACGACTTGAAAAACCTAAACTGAATGTCAGTAGACATTTTTAATTCCACTGGAGCTCTTTTCCTAACTTCTTTTGTCTTTTTTGTTTTTAAAGAAAAGCAAATGTTGAATACTTTCATCTAATTTACTAATGTGTAGGCTGCAGAAAAACCAAAAAGTAAATTAAACCTTTTAAGATGATTTTAGTGTCTTATTTGATACAAAAAAAAAATAAATTAAAAATTCTGGACCAAGGTCATAGTATTTTTTTCCACATATGAATAAATTTCAGAATATGCATCACTTAACAAAACCCTGCGTTAGTTAAACAATTCCAAGAAATTGAGCGTGAGCATCAAATTCCTTATATCTCCAATTAAATGCAGGAAGCCAATGAATTAAAAGCTTTAATTTTCCACATACCTTTTTGTAAACTGATATACGTGGTCAATGAGATTTTCAATAATTTGTTCTTTTCCAAAAATCAAATCAATTTTTTTTTTTTTTTTTTTTTTTTACCTAATTTTAATGGTAGATAGAATAAAATTGTAATAAATTGTACTTGTTATCAGCTTAGTATCACGTTCATTCAATAGAAATAAGTACAATATAAAAAGTTAATTATGTACAGTTAGCAGCATATGCAGATGAGTTTTAGGAGCCAGAAGGGCAAATTAATTGAGAAATATACGCAGGGTGGCCCAAAAAAATGAACACATACTTCAGCAAAAGAAAAACCTATCAATAGTTGTACGACTAAATTCCTACAGACATCAAGGGATAAATATAACTTTTTTTTGACATCCATCAGGTTGGTAGGAAAATAATGTCGGTTTTATATATTACAGTTGAACCTCGATATCTCGAATTTCACAGAAACAGAAAAAAGTTTGAGATAAAGAGGTTTCGAGATATGTAGGGTTACTTATAAATCAAGATATAAAGGTACTGTGAGAGTACAGAGAACAAGAGGACATAAAATGGTGCATCTATAGAGAGTTATACCACAAGCATATGAAATGCAGAAACTGTGCATTCTTAAACATCTTGTACGCACAAGTGAATATTCCAATGTACGGTGCCCAGAAGGTGTTCCATACATGGATTTTTCTCAGAGTTTCATGCTTTTGTTTTCTTTATGCAAATACTGGAATTCTACTAAATCGGTCACACTCTACAACTTTGTAATTGGAACTTTCTCTTACAGAGACTTGGCAATAAGATACAAAAAGTTTTCGTTGATTTTTTTTTTCATGAAACTCGAGAATCGTCTTCTCTGTGCATTATTTAAAATTCTCGTACTAATTATTTTTGTTCTCGTACGAAAAGTTTCTCGTAATAAAAAAATCTTAACTCTGTTGTATTTGCATTTTGCTGGCATGCGAAGTCAAAATTCAACATAGCGAGGTTTTCCGAGAAAATGTTTTGAGATGAGGAAAAATTACATCAAATTTATAGTGAAAATCCAGGGAAATAATTTTTGGAGATGTTGAGGTTCCACTGTATATTTGATTTTGTCAGCTGATTTTTGAATAAATATTTCTTTAATACATTGATATTATATATCATTTTAAAACAAAGATTTTGCTCTGCTTTTATTTTCACAATTATTTTATGTCCATTTTTTTCTATAGAATCAGTGATGGATAAGAAGCAATTGCGAGCGATATTCCTATGCTCTTTGCTACGACCTTGTCCTCCTTGGGTCTTCTCGCACAACCTTCAGCAACCAGTAGACTGGTTTGCAGCCAAATGTGAAGAAGCTGTGATGAAGATCAGTGTGGCTAAGACTGAGGTTCTGGTCCTTTCAAGACAGCCTGCTCAGTACGCTCTCAGTGTTAGGGGAGCCCCATTGAGACAGGTGGAGAAGTTAAAGTATCTCAGGATAGCATTCACGAGTGATGGACGGCAGGAAAAAGAATTGGATTACTCGGATCGGTGCAGCAAGCTGTGCATGACATGAACTGTGTTGATCTGTGGTAACGAAACACGAGCTGGGAAACAAAGCTAAGCTCTCAGTCTTCAAATCTATCTTTGTCCCCATTCTCACCTATGGTCATGAGTCTTGGCTAATGACCGAAAGAGTGCGATCGCGATTACAAGAGGCCGAAATGAGATTTCTGAGAGCTGTGGCAGGTATTACCCTACTAGATACGAGTGCATAGCAGCACAATAAGGGAGTCCTTAAGTCTTGAGCCACTACTTCTCTGCATTGAGAGATCTCAGTTGCCCTGGTATGGTCACGTGATACGGATGCCGCAAACTGGTCTTCCTATGCAGTTGTTAATTTCCAAGCCAGCGGGTAAGAGACCAAGGGGTGGGCCTAGAACCAGGTGACTAGTCTACATGGAGAATCTGGCTTCTAGTCGCTTGGGTATTACCAGGGAGGACATGCTCCTGATGGCGGAAGATCGCGATCACTTGAGATCCTCCATAGGGCTGCTGCCCCTGCGACCCTAACGGATAAGCTGGTTTGAAAAGTGAGTAAGATTCTTATGCGAGTTCAAACTAGGCCATAAAGCAGCAGAGGCGACTCATAACATCAATGGCAATTTGGCCAGGGGACTGCAAATGAACGTACGATACAATGCTGGTTTAAAAAATTTCAGAATGGAGATGAGAACCTTGAAGATAAAGAAGGTCATGAACGTCCATTGGCAGTTGACAATGACTGACTAAAACTGTTGGTCGAGGAAGATTCACACCCCATGATTCGAGAGCTTGCTGTAAATTTAGACACACGCCATCCAACTCTTGGGGATCACCTCAGGCAAATCTGGAAAGTCGAAAAAGTTTAACAAATGGGTGCCATATAAATTTAAAGAAAATCAAAAAAAATCGTCAATATGAAGTGTGCTCTGCACTTCTGTGCAACAACAACGATCCATTCCTGGATCGCATTGTGACATCCGATGAAAAACGGATTCTCTATGACAACCAGCAGTGCTAAGCACAGTGGTTGTATCACGGTGAAGCTCCACAATACTTCCTAAAGCTAAAGCTGCACCAAAGAAAGACCACGGTGTTGTTTGGTGGTCATCAGGTGAATTACAACTTCCTGAATCCGGGCAAAACCATCATGTCAAAGAATATTGTCAGAAATTGACGAAATGCGCCATAAACTTCAATGCCTAAACATGGCATTGGTCGATAGAAAAGGTCCCATTCTTCTTCACAACAATGCTCAGCCACACATCGCATAACTGACCCTGCAGACACTGAATGAATTAATCTACAAAATTCTGGCTCATCCACCATACTCATCAGACCGCTCGCCAACCGATTATCACTTTTTTAAGCACCTCGACACTTCTAACAAGCGAAAGTAGACAACAACCATAGTACAGATGAAGAGAAACAGATGGGGAAACTCTACCACGTGACTGGAAATCACTATGTCATTTTTCAGTACTACTTTCGTGGCACTAGTGAGGACACAATTTTGAAAATAATAAATAAAATAATACAACAGTATATGAATCAATACTTATATAATGTTAAAACACAAATTTGTATTCAAAAATAAAAATTGTCTTATATAAACGAAATATTGTCTTGTTGAGTTGTGAAACGTGATCACTTATGTGAAGCACTCATGTTTATATTAGCTTGCCATTGCACGTGGTAATCAGAGACCATCAATAAGAGATCGTGGTAATGCAGTAATAATTTCTTTTCATGTGATAATCCATCTTGCATTGTAGAACCGGTTTTCAAAGTTTTTAATTAACCTGAATTAAATTATTAAAATAATTCCAATGAAAAGAACGTTAAGCAACATATTTATCCGACGTCATATATGATTTGCCTCTCCCACGATCCATTTGCGGTAGAATGACGTAATTATGATGGAACCGACAGTAGCACTGCAAAGCCAGGAGTGTTTTAAGGAAAATTTCACTGGTTGACTTTCGTCACGTGATCTCAGAAAAGTTTCCCCAGCAGCTATAGGGGGTTCCCCCTCTGTTGCTTATTCCTCTGTGAACCATGGTGCTGTTGAAAATGCCTTCTGGGAGTTTATCGAATCCAGGACATTGGAATTCTGTTATCAGAATAAACAAACTCGTTTCTCATTGGCAAAAATGAACTTCGAGATATATGCGTTTAAAGTTAAAAGTTAAAAACGGACATTATTTTTCTACCAACCTGATACAATTACGACAGGTGTTCAAAGTGATTATCATAGGAGCCAAAATACTTTTGAATACAGCCGACAGTTGCTCGTAGCCATTTCCCTGGCAAACTCTTATCAAGTATTCTCCTGCGACTAGGTGATAGTATGGTCTTCTTTGCAATTATCTTGGGATATATGTTTTTGATTTTGCTGTTACAGACAAAGTTATAAACAACATCTAATAAAGTGTGTATGCATTTTTTGGGCATTAAACGTAATACAGGGTACAAACTAGAAAAGGGAAGGGAAAACTCCACAGCCTGGACTCGAACCAGGGACCAGCCCTTACGCTGGCACTGGTCTTACAAATTGAGCTACTGCAGAGAATAAACCACAAAGCTTTTACAAAAGTCCAAATGGGCTTCCATGAAATATTTATTACATTATAAAAAAAAAAAAAATTTGCCTGTTCCAATTTTTAAACTGAAAAATATGGTCACCTTAATTATACAATGGTTTCATATAAAAACAGTGACTATAGTTGATTGACATTGATATTATAATAACTTATGATTGAGTGTAAAAAAATTAATTTTTTAAATGAAATATCTCAAAACTATTTTATGTTTTTTAAAACTTTTTTCACAGACTGTTTTTAATGCTTTATAATTTTATCACAAAAAAGTCCATATTAAAGGTTGATGCCAATTGACCTTTAACTCAAAAAAAATATTCGTCTGTCATAAGGAATGGTGATGGAGTAGATTATGCTACAGTAAAAAAATGTCCTCACTTTACTTACGTTATGAAGAACAAGGAAACTATACAAAGTATTTGTGGTAATTAAACAGCATAAACGGATACATTGTAGACCAAGCAAGGGCAACCTTTTGGTACTTGGGGGCCACATTATAATTTTTCCAAGTGAAGCAGATAAGAGATTCAACCTAATCCAACTCAATGCACAAATAAGTATCAAATACCATATCATATAATATACAAAACATTAATTTAAGCCATAGTGCCTACAAGAAAAAAAAAAGAAACAGGCACATGCATAATATAAGTGTTTATCGATTGTAGATGTCTGCCTCATTCAGTTTCTGAAACATGGTGGCCTCCTCCTCACCTGTAAGTCAGCTCCAGAACAAATACAAAAAATCAACCTAGAACCTGAATTTATAAAGTGTTTAAATACTTAAAAAATATAGTAATGATACCATAATAAAAGAGAACACCAATGCAACTGGAGTATCGTATTCAACTGATTGATTAATCGATTGCCAAATATGTTTCAATTTCATTTTTAAGTTGTGATTTAACCAAGGGAATGCCAGGAATAGGTAATGCTCCATTTCCTGTCCATTTCTGACTGGTTGAATGAGGTTTTTTGTTTGTTTTTTTTTCATTTACACATGCAGCAGTTTCCTTTTTCTTTTGTACCAGGCTGTATAATCCACTAACAACAACGAGCATTGCTGGGCACAATGTACATGTATTAAATTAAATGATACAAATTACTACAAAAATCAATCAGAAAGTGTACTAATCTGAGACCGAGAACAATTTTGCCCATAGATCGAACTTTTATTCGAGATTGGCTTTTAGTTGAAATTTTTAGATAAATACTTGGCTTTAAATCGAGACTGGCTTCAATTTAAACCTCCAGCCTCAAATTGAGCTTTCACGGTAAATATTTACTGGAAGCTTTCACTTCCATTAAATGTCACATTTTATTGTGTTCAGGTTTATCTTGATTTATGAAGAAACCTGATATCAGTTTAGCATTGAGATACTTTACTTATTAATTTTTCACAAAAATCTTTTTTTTTTTTTTTTTTAGTCCTGCTTTCAATTTAAGCACTTATTAAAACTCTCTTCTCTCATCTTGTGACCCAACCAAGCAATTCTTGCCAATGTCAAATCCTTGTAGTCCATCCTTCATCAGAACGAACAGATGGAAAGCTTGAGCTAAATCAGGCTGTGCCACTAAATTTTTTCACACACTGTCTTTCAAGCCACACCATGATCATTAACATGCCCAATACTTTGTTCTACAATTACAATAGTCCTACAAATATTCAAAGTGATGTGTTGAAGTCTCATCAACAAATCCAGATATTCATACAATATATTCCAATCAAGATCTTGAATACAGGTTACAAAATTTTTTGCCAAACAGGGATAGTGGTGATTGTATCATAGGCTCCAATGGGTCTGCCAATCTGGTCTTCTCTGGTTATCAAATAACTTATTTGTTTTAATTCGATCTTTTGCTCTCTCTTTTCTATTGCTTTTACCTTTTTGGTGTCAAGGATGTTAACTAACCACTGGATGTATTTTAAAATTAACCTAACAGATGATTTTCCTATACGCATTCAAAACGTGATAATCACATTCTGTTCATCTTATATAGTTTAATACGATCATTGGGTCATCATGATCAAGAATTGTATTAACAACAGGTCTAATAGTTATAATCATCAACATGTGCCCAATGACATATGATAGAACAAAAAAAAGATAATCATCTTGGGCCCTTAATATAAATATAATATCCAAGAGGGCTTGGTGATGGATTTATATTGAGATATTTATCTAATCCCACAACAAAACAGGGCCCAAGCAAATTTTTGTTGTGGGCCCGATTGGGGGTTAATCAGTTACTGCTTGTGCCCCATAGAAAATATTCAAATACTGATGAATTTTCAATGGATGCCTTCCACTCAAGAACTCAAGTCATGCACCTGTGCTTTAAACATATCCACATCACCAGTCATTTTGATATGATTTGCAAGGGAGTTTTAGTGAACATCTAGTGAAACTTACAATGGATTAGCGGGAAGGCTCAAATATTTATGTAGCCCATCTAGAATTTGTTTTTTGCTGCCATATTGGGCAAGATATAAATAATAGCGATATTAATTTCAGAGCACACCTCATATTTTGTTCATTATTTGCATCATTAACTTCTAATTGCAAATGGAAACTCAGATTTCAAGGACAATTGCTATTTTCCATATACATTTATCCTTGCAATGGAAAAAAAATGCATTTTGCGTGTGTTGTAGCAGACTGCTAACATTTTCTTCAAAATTTGACAACAATCACAACATTCTGGGTGCAAATTTCAAACTAAGACTCAAGAGTTAAATTTTGTTATTCAACGATATTTCTCGATCAAGGTTAATCCCACATTTTTTTTTTTTTTTTTTTTTTATTCAATTAGTTCACAGGATTCCAGATCATGGTTTTATGTATAGGAAAGAACCCTTCGTACGCTCGTATTTTGCTACTCACGTACAGGTGGCAAGCATTATTTTTTGACAAGTATCCGAATATCGTTCGAAACTTAAAACATACAAATAAAAAATCATCGCTCTTTCACTCTGCACAAACACAAAGACAATCATGTAAACATCAAGTAATGTGACAGAAGGCAAATAAGTTGACGTGAAGCTCCTCCAGGATAGGAGTCACGGCTAGGCTTAAACAGTGGACATGGACAAACAAACACAAAAAAACGCTCCCCGAGCAACTGCAAAGGATTTCGAATTTTTATTGATACCTACCCGAAGCACATGATAGCCTTCGGAGCCCCCTCCAGGCACAGCAGAGCTATGTGATCCACCCATGATCGGGTGTTAGGAAAATGGAAAGGGCTTAATCGTATGAATATTGGAGATTTCAAACGTAGGCAATGCACATAAGACCACGTACAACAGACGTGGCACGGAGAGCATTATGGGAAAATAAAAAGAGCAGCGGGCATGACACGCCCTCTTCCGTCCTAATCTAGCATCCTCCACCATCTCAACTTGACCCTGCAGAAGAGTTGCTATGCGATTCGCGTCAGTTACGGCACTGATTTCATCGGAATGTTAAGAGAACATCAGATAAGAAATATCAGTCGTTTGCTTGCCGTTATTCCGGAGTTAGTTTCTCTACTGCTGTTGGCTAATGCGCATTCAGCCAGTGCAGGAACCGCTCATCATAATCTGATCGCTGATCGCATTATTTGTTCAAACACACTATTTTCGGTCAATACCGTTTTAAAATTTCTTCTTTTCATGATGCAAATAAGGGATATAATAATCACTCACGGAAGCTATTTTTAATCGTTTTTCCTTAATTTTTTAATTATAAATATAAAAGATTCGTCAACTGGACCCATTTTCAAGGCAACTCTCGAATAGAATCAACAGGATACAGAAGGGTTGCGCGCACTGAGGCTGATTTCGTTGTTCTGAGCTAAAAAATAAGCACCCCTTCCAGTTAAATAAATGCTACACGTTTTGCTGTTTATTCTATCTGGGATTTTTTTCAGTCTTATTTTTGCTGTACATGATCCTTTTTGAAAGTCTCTCATTGATAAAAATGTCTATTGCTATTGTGCTAATCATTAATGAAATTGAAAAACGATCTGATCTATATATTATGAGAAAAATCTTAAAGAAAAATTATGAACCGAACAGTTTGTTCAGGATTCCCCCCCCCCCTCCTCCAGGAAGGTATAGAAAAGTAGCGGAACCCCTGAGTCCCCTGATTTTTACCCCTTCATCTGCACTTTTTAAAAACTGATTTTTTTTTTTAAATCAAAAAATTGATTTTCTCGAACGTAGTATTTAGAAAATATAAAAGAACCCTATCTTCTTTGCTTTTTCATCATTTTCGATCGTATGCCATATCACATGCCAAATGTTGTCATAGTTCTAAAGTTCAAATGACGACCACGCCCCACAACTATGACCCCACTGTGACAATTTGGCCCAAACCAGGTTATCTTGGGCCCAAACTTCTTAGTAGGTTACTAAATAGATAAGGCTAAATATACCGGGTGTTCAATTTATCTGAAGACATTGAAATAGCTCGAGAACCACAAATCGGATCAAAAAAAGTGTGGAATGAAAAATGTTCGTCTCGAAGGGGGACATCTAATGATACCAAACTCGACCCCCCACCCCCACCCCCTGTAGGTGGGGGAGGGAGGAGTTAAAAAATTTAATGGGAACCCCCATTTTTTATTGCAGATTCGGATTCTCCAGAAAAAATTACCCCAATTTGACCTACCATTCGAGTCATTTCGGTCATTTGTAAGAATATCAAACACATTTAATTTTATTACCACATTTTTATTAACTTGCTTTTCGGGTGGATGTAAATCGATTTTTAACTTGCTTTCCCGATGACCTAGAAACTTGAAATTTTGAACATAGCTCGGAAGTGGATGACAATGCAAGAAAATAAAAAAAAGTTAACAAATAATTTAAAAACAATAAAAAATTTTAAAAACCGCGTTTTTAAAGTGGAGAATAATTAGCTTTGTTCTGAAAAATTTTAGCTATGAAAATACTTGTAATAATTTAAAACGAAAAACGTCGGACGCATGAAAACACACACACACTCACCCACGCACGCACGCACGCACGCACACACACACACACACGCACACACACGCACGCACGCACGAATCCATGGTCGCACGCACACACCCGTACACACACATACGTATTTCATGCCCCCCTCGTTTTTCATAGCTAAAATTCTTCAGGACAAAGCTAATTATTCTCTACATTAAAACGTGGTTTTTAAAATTTTTTATTTTTTTTTCAAAATTATTTTGCTGATCTGATGCCTATTTCTTGAGATATCGCCAATTTTCAACGAGTTTTTACCCATTTTGATTTTTGTCGATTACAGCGCCATCTATGGCCGAAATGACTCGAATCGTAGGTCAGATTGGGGTAATTTTTTCTGGAGAATCCGAATCTGCAATAAAAAATGGGGGTTCCCATTAAATTTTTTAACTCCTCCCTCCCCCACCTACAGGGGGTGGGGGTGGGGGGTCGAGTTTGGTATCATTAGATGTCCCCCTTCGAGACGAACATTTTTCATTCCACACTTTTTTTGATCCGATGTGTGGTTCTCGAGATATTTCAATGTCTTCAGATAAATTGAACACCCGGTATACCCATAAGCTACAATGAATAGCAAGCTACATTCCGAATTTCAACCTTCTACCACAAAAAATGCAGAAATTATGAAGGGGACAGACGGACGGACGGACGGACATTGTAAAACCAAATCAGAATTTCGTATATTTAGGCCTGCCGCAAATAAAAATTAGGAGCGACCTGGTCGCCAGCGACAGCTCGTCGCTCGTTGCCGCCTGCAGTGGGGGGTTCGTCAAGGTCACACTGCTGACGTCAGTTGTCGCTCTTTGTCGCTTGTCGCCAGCTCTTTCCCGCCGTAAATACAAGAGTGTCGCCAGCTCACTCGTCTTTTCTCCTATGGTATATACATAATGATAACTATTTAAATAAATAAATGCGATAGTGAAATATTCATGCCTTTGGTCCTGTGAACTGATGTTAGTAATGGTTTAATTATTTTCAACTAATGTTTTTATTTATATCTCATTTTTTAAATCAAAATTAATAACTAATTCAGAAAAAAAAACAGGTGCAGACTATACAGGTGCTTAGAAAATATAAGCTAACATCAAAAATTCAATTATGAAAATATTGAAACCAAATATTGTGCCTTTCATTAATTTTATAAATAAATTATGATGTAATTTAAGTATTATCTAAGTTCTTTCATATTTAAGTATTTTTGTAGGGTTTGTTTTAATATTTTTTATAGTGTTGTTTAAATAATAATAATAAATCCGTATTTTACGATACCCTTGCAAATAAGCTGAATTTTACGAACGTTTAGCTTCTCAGGCTAATTTAAGATGAATCATATATACTATTACATGAATTGATTTGTTCATAATAATATGAACGGATATTTATAAGAGAAAAGGACGAGACACAAAAAACCTGAGACTTCAAGCGTATTAATATTTTAATTGCTTTTAGAGAATTATCCTTTTTGCTTTGATAATTCTCTATCCGAAACGTCAGCTTTTTATTTGATTTTATATTTCTAGTTTTATTTTGATTTTATTTATTATTTATTAATTATTTTGTTAATCATTATTTATTTTTCATTTTTATTTAATAACTATTATTCATTATAATATCAATTATATAATGTTTAAAACATCACTGGATATGAAACATTAATAAAAAATTAACATAAAATCAAGGAATATTTAGAATTTCTTTATCATAAAAAATATTAAAACAACACTACAAAATTACTTAAATATAAAAGTACTTAATAAATAATTAGATAACTGTTTCGAAATAAAAATTATTCTTAACAATAACTATCATTTCTCTGTCATCCACTGTATTTTTTCACTGGATTCCCCTATGGAGGAATTAGATGTTTTGATTGGCTATCGACGATGTTGTCGCTGGTCGCTTGTCGCTTCCAATTGAATTCAGCTCAATAGAGGCGACGTCGCCTGAAAACCAGTTTTTTTCCGTCGCCGCGACCAAGGGCAAAAACGAGGTCACGCTCGGGCGACAAGGAGCGACGCCGACGCATGCGCAGTGCCCATGACGCGACCCATGTCGCCCCTCTTTTTATTTGCGGCGGGCCTAAGGGATTATTATTATGCGAGGTGCTACCGAAAATTTCCCGAAATTGTTTTATTCTGACCAAACCGTAGGAGGTACGAAGTTTTGCCGATAGATGGTGTTAGGGGTACGTCTCAGCTGTAATTGTGCCAAGCAGTGTCATCCTATGTCCACGTGATTTTGAGTTTGAGCTGTTTTTGTCACGCTTTGTGTTGGTCGTGTTGCGATTCTTGAAATTAAAGCTGAAGAAAACTGCGGCCGAAACCCACAGACTGTTGAAGGAGGCTTTTGATGAACAAGCTTTAGGCCAAACCCAAACATTTGAGTGGTTTAAGGGTTTCGAAGATGAACGAGAATCTGTGGAAGACGACAATCATTCTGGTCGACCTTCAGCAAGCACAACTCTGGAAATGATCACTCAAGTGCATGACGTGATCCGAGAGGACCGAAGTCAGAGCACCCACGATGTTTGTGATCGCCTTGGACTGTCATACGGGACGTTTTGAGACGATTGATGGAAAACCTGAGGCGCAAAAGGACAGATGTGGAAGAAGAAAGAGTAGCTGCTCCATGACGACAATGCTCTGGCGCAAACATCGCTCATTGTGAGGGACTTCCTCAACAAAAACATCACCGCTGTCTCCTGGCACCCTGCGATTTCTACTGCTTCCAAAAATTGAAATTGCAGTTAAAGGGGTGGCGATTTGACTCCATTGAAGTGATCCAAGCGGAAACGCAGCATGTGTTAGGAATTTCCAGGGAATGCTTCAATAGGAAATGATGAGAAAGGAAAGAAGACAGAGCTCTTTTATGTTTTCTAAACATTACGTTCGAGAAAATTAATTTTTTGCTTAAAAAAAAATTGGGCGGTTAAAAAGTGTAGATGAACAGGTAAAAACAGATGAACTCAAGGGTTCCGCTATTTTCTTATACCTTCCTTGGAAGGATTAATTTCTTGTTCAACAAGTTGAACCCAATACTTCCTTTTCCGTCTATTTTTTCTATTTTTTACTACGCGTAAAGCTCGTTCAAAATGCACCTTGAAATAAAAAGGATTCATGTTATTTTTTTTTTTTTTGAATCATCAGCAACTATTTAATGGACAGTGCGCGTGCAAAAATAGCGCGAACAATTTTTTTCCTCCACTAACTTTTTCATTATCAAACTTTTTAACCTACACTGCGCGCTTACTCTCGATCGTCTTTTGAAGGTCATTCACTGTATCAAATTCATGAATTGCACCAAAATGAAATCGAAACAAAATCGAAGACGAAGTGTAACTCACAGCAGTATGCGGATAATATGACCCGCTTGTATGAGTCCTATGATTCTTCCAATACGACCCATTTCAGACAGTCTTTGGACACATATGTCAGTGAGAGTTGTTTGACCCGAATTTCCGAGTCGCCATTCTCGGAACAATTGACTTGATTGTACAAGACTTAAGACTCATTAACGGAAAATTTACTATACGCGTATATACCTATTTACACATTTTTACATACATATTTATACATTTTCACAGCTACTTACACATTTACAGTCATATTTACACACGTGTATACACAATATACATAAGTTTACACGTGGATATAAATCTATTCACACAAGTTTACATACGTCTATACACCTATTTACACAACTTTACACTTTTGTACACATCTGTATAGAATATTTAAACACATACCGTAACTTTACAAACGTTTAAACACACACGTACACAAATTATACACACGTGTTTACACCTATTTACACAGGTTTACACTAAGATTCATTTGTTTACGCTTATGTACACATCTGTACAGCTTATTTACGAAAGTTTACACACATTGATACATATGTGCACAAATTTACACACGTGTATACACAATATACGCATCTGTACAGCTTATTTACATAAGCTTACACAAATATGTACATAAATTTACACACGTATATACACAATATATACAAGTTTACACACGGATAAACACCTATTCACACAGGTTTACATACGTCTATACAACTATTTACATAAGTTTACACTTTTGTAAACATGTGTATAGCATATTTACACAACGTTACACACATTTATACACACAGGTACACAAATTTACACACGTATACAGTGATATTTACACAAGTTTACATTTGTATACCGACCTGTATGTATTTTATCATCTTTATAGTCAAAATTCGCCAGCAGAAGATAGAACTTCAAGCTTGTAGGCAGAAAAAAGGATTTTAATGATAAATCTGTTGCTAAATTCTAAAATAACGATCACCGTGTTCATGAAGTCAACAGCTCTTGAATGGTAGACAACAATAGGAAGAGAAACGACGACATCTTTTTAAAATTTTTAAACATCAATTTTTTTATAAAGTCATTTATTGATTTAACAATACATTCAACTTATAATGTACAATGCAATAAATTCACCATTACTCAACAGAATTGATTTGCACAAAAATCAAGGGAATATTTTTGTTGTAACCATTACATCGTTCTCATTATAAATCTGCAAGATTCCTTTTCCATTCCTTTGGGTAGGCTAAATGGGAACTATCACGAGGAGGCTGAAGAGGAAGGCTCATATGAGTATCCTTGGCAATCTGAAATGCAGAAAAAAGGATGAGTTTTAGATCAATGATTTACAATAAATGACTTATAATGGAAATAATGGAAAGGGAAATAGTGACATTTTATTTTAGTTAATATCATATTCGATCTCCGTGCTGAAATTAAGGCAGCTACCCTTCTTACTTTCTTTAAGGCTCCGATACACAGCTTCCGGTGTTTAGATCCATTCTTGCTGCGAGAAACTAGCCATGTTGTTAGCAGTCGGTAATAATGAATGCTGTTCAGTGGAAATGCATTTCAGATCACAACGAGTACATAAAAAATAATCGTAACAATAATGAATAAGAAAACGTGCTAACAAATAAATTTGAAACTATTAAATAAGTATAATGTACGTTAGAAAAATGTGAGAAAAGTGTACTTACTTAGATTCCTGTTTTCGTTCAATTTTTCTTGAACTGATAAAATTTGAAGGAGCAAGACGAACAACGTTAGAGAATGGCTTATTCAAGTTGGGTTTTTGAAGGAGACTATTCTCGCACTCCGAGTTGATGGGTTAGACAACTTGTCCTATCTATATTCATATTAAAGAGTAGTATTAGTTCTAATAATTCTTGTATTAATCTTCTTACTAACACGAACGGCGAAATCGTCCAGTATCGCTATCTGCCATGTTTTCGTAACTTGATTTCGTATCTCTACCGGAAATGATTCCCATTTCCTATGACTTGGCTCGCTAAACTGTGTATGGCGCTGTTAGATGAGTCGGGGTTTCGTAAACACTTTAAGATGGGCGGTACAACTTATCTAGGAAGTACTGTATTCTTATAATCGAGTCAGACAGCTATAACTTAATAAAATGTGTCCTACGATCTGGAAATTGCTGTGAGTGTTGACTCAAGTTGGTTATGTACATTCAGAAGATTATTTACTTCCTTTTATCAGTCCTCATTATTATTTCAAGTTTTGCTGGTGACCATGTTATCCTTCAATTTCCATTTTCAGCATTATATATTTTCCAATTATATCCGTTGGCAAATTCGACTTTACTGGAACCATTAGATGGCTGAATTAGGTTTGCCGTCCTATCCTTGACAGCTTTTTTTTTTTCCCTTCCAAAGTAAGTGAATTGCGAAGCTTTCGCACTGCAATCTTTGAGATTATTGAGGGGGTTAAAATGCGTATTCTTTTAAAAATAATATAATGGAGTAAAGGTGGTTTTGAAGAAATTGGAATAAAAATGAAGTATACCAAAATTTAAATTTAAACACGATAGTTCTTTGTACACAGTATTTGAGGTTACAATGCAGTTTTCCCCACCACTTTCCCCTCCTCTCCGCTCCCACCCCTCCCCTCGCTTCCCCGTTTTCTCAGTTTTGTTTACTTCTCTCTGGGGCGGGACCAGAAGTTTCTATCCACTAACGGGCAACTTTTTCGTTATTTTTAAATAACTGCAATTTTTAATGAAACAGCCTGTTTTAACGAAATGTAAGTGTACTATTTCAGAAGCCTGTTCAAAAACCTTTCGTTTGATACCTCAATCACCGTTGTGCGTTTTATATGTAAATAGAAAATGGGGTGTTGATATGAGAAATAATATATTTTCTGCCATATTTTTGCGGTCTCCTGATAGTAAAACCCGTTCTAAATGGGGTCGTGCTAATAGTGACCACACTTCTTACGAATCTTGGTTGTTTGTCATGGATGCATCGTTTATTATAAGGTGTGTCCCAAAAGTATAAGACCACCCATATTTTCCTTTCTGTAATTAAAACAAAAATAAAATAGTTAGATCTTTGTTAGAGTTTTAAATTCATACAATATTTTTGTACTATTTCACCAAAAAATCAGGCAAAAACCTAACAACAAAAGTATTATTCACAACAATTGATTTCAACCTGTCCCATAAGTATAAGACCATTGCATTCAGGGACTAATAAATCCCCCTTTTTTCAAGAATTTTGAATATTCTGTTAGGAAGTGTGGTAATCAGCTTTTGACGAAAGCTAGGATCAATTTCATCCCATGCAGCGATGACAGCATTCTTCAACTCCTCTGAATTATTGTATTGTTTACCACATGCTTAAACAGATCTGGCTAACACTCCCCAGAAATTTTCCGTGGGATTAATATCTGAGGATAGGGCAGGCCAATCCATCACTTGAATTCCGTTATCCAGGAACCATTCATACGTGGTCTTTGCACGATGAACTGGAGCATTGTCCTGTTGGAAAATCCTTCTGCTTCCACCAATTTTCTCTCCAAATGGTAGAAAATGACAATCAAGCAGGTCTTGGTAGTCTTTGGCCTTCATTCGGCCATTGACTACAGCCAGATTTGTTTTACCATTAAATCCAAAGCCACCCCACACAATAAGTGTTCCTCTTCCCTGTTGACGTTTTGAATATATTTCATCAGTCCTCCTAATGTCATGCCAGTAATATTGCCACCCATCTGGACCATCTAAATTAAATTTCTTCCCATCAGAGAAGACAAACCTCTTCCAATCTTCTTTCCATGATATCATTTCACGGGCAAAAAATACCCTTTTCTGCTTATGGTACAATTTGAGGGTTGAACTTTTCTTTTTTTTTTTGTAAACAAGGGAAGATGAATTTTTTACAATCCGCTATACTGTTGATTTTGAAACTGGCACTTCCGTAAAATTTGTCACTTGACGTAATGAGAGAGTGTGATCTCCGAATTTTTTTTAATAATGGCCCTTTTTATCTCGGTTAGTGGTTTTCTGAGGTCTTCCATTCTGAGGTCTTTCAAATAACTTAGTACGATCGACTTACGTATAGCTGAGTTCTGATACATTGAGAGCAGTTTATTTGCCCCCTTTAATATTCTGTCAATGTGGTATTGCGAGACATAGTTATTTAACTGTTTACTTAAATCCACAGTAATTTTTTATGGGTGTAACCATATTGAGTAGAGATCCCGCATGTATAAGAGATACGACAACTAATAAAATCTTGTAAATATTCCAAGGAGGAGCTTTAGCAGTGAAGCAGAAATACATTTATGCGTTTATTAAAAAGAAATTAATCCCCCCCCCCCCCTTGCCTCCCGAGTAGGTTAAGGCAAGTCATCTATTTTTAACCCTTTATCTGCATTTTTTACCTCTCCCCAAGTGTTTTTTAATCAATAAATTGATTTTCTCGAACGTAATATGTAAAAAATGTAAAAAACCTCGTATCTTCTTTCCTTTCTCATCATTTCCGAACGTATGATATATCACATGCCATATATCCTTTCTCATCATTTCTAAGGACCAAATGACTGCCACCCCCGCAAATCCGATTCCACTGGAACAATTGGGCCTAAACTTCATAGTAATGTAGATCTTGCCTAGAAGAATCTGGATACTGGATTTTACGCCTTTACGTACCTAAACAGCACATATATATGTTGCCCTCTCTGAATCCCACCCCCGTAATTCCGACCTCCGTATACCAATCAAAACCAAACTAAATAGTGCAGATGGACATGCCCATAGGAAGCCACATTCCGAATTTCAATCTTCTACCTCAAAAAAATGTAAAAATTATAAAGGGGACGGACTGACATTAAAAAATCAATAAGTAGCTCCATTCTTATTCTACTTACGAGGGTCAGTCAAATGAAAACCGGAAATATTTTTTTACAGCTCCTTTATTACAGACAGAGTTGGTACACTATTTTTCAATGTAGTCCCCATCTTTTCGATGCATTTCCGCTACCGAGTCGGAAAGGCATGGATACCTCGGGAAAAAAAAATCTTCATATAATGGAGATCTTGTTTATAGGAATCTGCATACCAAATTTCACTCCTTTATATGCATAAATACACATAGACCTTTTGGTCCCCTCTAATTTTCACCCCCAAAACTCCGACCTTAGTGGGCTAATCAAAGCCAAACTAAATAGTGAAGGAGTACATGCCCATAGTAAGCTACATTCCGAGTTTCAACCTTTTACCTCAAAAAATGTAGAAATGATGAGGGTGATTCAAATCGTGTGTAAAATAAAACCAATAAGTAGCTCCATCTTTCCGCTACTTAATAATAAGCTTATGGATGAGCACTTGAGCAATCGTGCGTCGACAAATCGATTTCACGTGCGCGCGCCGATGTCAATAATGCTTAAAAGATGAACAGAAAGTAACAATTTATTCCTTCTTGACAAATCCATTGTTATATGACATGCCAGTAACTTTGAAATCTTTACACTCACTGTTTTAGCACGTGAATTCGACTTGAAGGGGGTTCACGAAAAATTCTGAAAAGTTGATACGGCCGAGCTAAGACTTTGATGGTAAACAGAATTTGAAAAAGTTAATCCGTTTTCAAGTTATCGTGCAGACCAAGAGCATTCTTATAAGTAGCTTTTATGCTAAAGCGCCATTTTGTGCTAAACACACTAATGAGTTCCTTTGGTCAGTTGAGGCAAATTTGTTTTTCTACTTTTCATTCAACCAAAAATTTCAATAATAATTTCTTAAAATAGTTATTTCCTTGAAATAAAGTAATTTCTGCTAGCACAATTAGCACATAATGACGGTTTCGACTACGCGGTTGCCATATCTCTTATACATACAGGATCTCTAATATTGAGTAATCACCAGTGCCATCCATTGATGGATTAATTACATGCTTGATAATTATTATGCTTGATAGATGTCATTAAAATGATAATGGTCTTATACTTATGGGACAGGTTGAAATCAATTGTTGTGAATAATACTTTTGTTGTTCGTTTTTTGCTTGAATTTTTTTGTGAAATAATACAAAAATATTGTATGAATTTAAAATTCTAACTATGTTCTAACTATTTTATTTTGTTTTAACTACAGAAAGGAAAATATGGGTGGTCTTATACTTTTGGGACACACCTTACAATTCCATCTAAAGAGAATTAATTTTCTCATCTATGTTTTAGCGGTTTTAATAAAAATCATACTTAGTTTTATCTAACAGATGATATGCCGCATTTGTATGTTGTAGAATCAAGGCTTAACTTTCATTAAATGTTATTGCATTCAATTATTTTCCACACCTACGCAATATCTATGCATTGTGTCAATCCGTAGATTAAAGCTGCGATGGCAATTAGATAATTCAAAGCAATCCATTGCTGTATTGTTCTCACCGCAGGTGTTCAGTGCTTGATTGCAGCGATGAAAAAAATTTTTTCATAGGTTCGGCACTGAAATTTTCGCTGGTTCTCAATTTTGTCAATATAATTTCACATTAGAGAAAAAATAACATAAACAACGATTAGAAAAGAAACAAGGAAATCACGTTTCAATCATATGATACTTTTTTTTCGTTGTTTTGGTTATGTGAGTTGTCATTGTCTGACGTGGCAATATGATCTCCAAGCTATCTTACGTAAGCAGTATCAGAAAAGCTAATGGTGATAATAAGCGTGAAATTTTCTCTGGCAGATTCTACATAGAAGCAATGCAAAATCAAGTACACACTTGTGCTCAAAAAAATCAAGTACTAAGCAGCACACAAACGAGTGATCGGATACCCCAATACAAGTGATGGCTCAGGACCATGAAATGGAATGGAAGTTTAATTAATGGTGCGTCACTTATTTTAATTCGATGATTTTTTAACCGTTTATACGAGGGTCATAACCAGGTGGCTAGACTACATGGAGAATCTGGGTTCGAGTCGCTTGGGTATTACCAGGGAGGACATGCGCCTGATGGCGGAAGATCGCGATCGCTGGAGATCCTCCATAGGGCTGCTGCCCCCGCGACCCTAACGGATAAGCGGGTTTGAAAAGTAAGTAAGTAAGTAAGTAAAATATGAGGGTCATTCAAATGAAAACGACCAGAAGCCTGTAGCACCGAACAGGAACACCGCCCGTGATGTAGATGAGTGTGCTAATCAAAGCGATGGGGCGCGCGCAACAATTGGCAGCAGTGCCATTGATGTCGGCCTACCAGTGAATGCTCGAAGTGTGCAAGATGGAAGCGTCCAAGCAAGAACAACGAGCATCATTCGATTTTTGACGGCAGAAAGCAGCAGAAATTCACTGCCAAATGAGTGCTGTTTATGGGGAGAACTGTCTGAATTATGGTCTGCACGATTTCGTTCTGGGCGAACAACTTTGGCTAGGTGCATCGTGTCATCATTCCGTTGACTATTGCGAACGTGAATGAGCTGTGACTAACTTATCAACGCTCTTGAGGAAGAATGGAAGAAAATTGCTGAAGCTATCTATGAAAATCTTGTGAAAAGCCTTTTCGGAGAGTAGAGGCCCTAATAAAAGCAAAGGAAGGTTCAACACCATATTAATGTTTGTTACAATGCAAAAACATTTCACCATATATTGTAAATAAAGCTTGTATAAACTAAATTCACATAAAACTCTTCTCTGATATCTTTCTTCTGGCATATTTGTTCGTATATTTTAGGTCTGCAGGGAACTAATCAGTCTTAATTTGATTTGTCAAGGACTCCTATGCTGACACTTTGGATTTTCTTGTTCATTATCATCAGTAGAGGAATCATTAACATCTTCTTGATGAATCTCTTCCTCTGGGATATTTTCTCTACCCACTGATCGTTGTCATTTCTGTAGATCGGCTAGATTATATGACTTCACTACGAGAATGGAGGTATACGTATAGCACACGAATTATCAGTTATTGAAGCTGCCTTAGCTTCCCTGCTAGGATTTTGATCTCTTTTTAGTATATTCCTTTATGGACCTTTATTTTGGTTGTTTCAATGAACAATTTTTAGGTGAATATTGCAATACCATTCTTGATCTTTTGACAACTAATGGATGTTAGCTTAATTAACATCGTATTCTACAGGGTGATTCAGAACTTAGATTACAGAAGAATATGGTAGATAGTAAACATTTTTTATTAAGCAATGTGTGTCCCATTCCACCAGTGAGGCGCTACGCTTGCTTCAGTTGCAGTAACCATTCATACAAAGGCCAGTGACTTGACTCTCAGATGACTGAGCTCTCACTGAAAAACCATGACGTGTAACAACGTGTGAATTACAAAAGTGCTTCGAATTGACGCCCCCTTTCTTGTACACAACGCTGGCATTGCCAAAGTATTAATTGCTGCACCCATTCAAAAATGCCAGATGTAGTCCGTATGATATTACAGGCGTCAGCAATCCATGGAAGAACATAGACATGATCTACAAGTGGAGCATACACTAGGGTCTTCAGATGTCCCCACAAGAAGAAATCCAGCAGACAATCGCAAACAATCAAAACTCTGAAACAAGTGTAGCGTCGTAGATACGACACATATTGCTGAATAAAAAATGTTCGTTTTAGTACCCGCTATCTACCATATTCTTCTGTAACGTAAATTCTGAATCACCCTGTATATCCTCCATTGTAAATTAAGTGTTGCTATGTTTGCTTGTTATAATCAGTTCTACTTCGATCTTGTTATAGCTACTTTCAGAAATGTTATTTTTAAACCGTATAAGATGTATTATCGTACTTGGATAGTATTTTAACATTTATTCAAGAAACAGAGTAAAATACAGAAAGCTAAAATAAATATGTAAACATTCATCTTTGCAATTAAGCGATTATATTTCTGTCTTTAATGAACTTCTATAAAATTAAAATAGCGTAGGAAGCATTCATGATACACCCTTGTGCAAATTAATTGAAACAAAGCATTTTTTCAATATTACTCGTAGTCCTGTACTCTAAACACGAAAAGCCGGTTTGATCATTTATTATGTTGGCTGATGCAGTCATTACGTTAGCAGCTTCAGTATTTCATCAGATTTTAGAAACCAAATTATAAAAAAAAAAAAAAAAAAAATTATAGATGTGATTAGAGCGCCGTTCGATGGATGTGACACCTAGGAAACGTACGAAGACCGTAACTCTGCACGAGCATACAGCTAAAACGATCGAGAGATGGCTTCAGTGGTTGGTGTGAGTTTAGCAACTGTCAGCCGTGTCATCAAGTTGAAGCAGGAAATCGGATTGGTTTCTCCTAAACGTAAAGGAAAGCGTGGCCTTACCTAGAAGAAAACAACTCCTAGAGATGAGGCTTACTTGCTTCGACAAAGCCAAAAGGATCGCCGCAAGACTTGATCTTGTTGCTTCAATTAATTTGCACAAGGGTGTACATGCGAGATCTGCTCATAGTAAAAAAAAATAATTTAAACATTATTTTTTCTTTTAATTTTAAAACTTTTTTTTCTCACAATAGGTCTCGGAGGCTGAGTGTCCTTAACCAATGTGTTTCTGATTGCATTTATGGACAATTGTTATCATAATGGATAAAATGAATTTCGCTGAGGTTAATAAATTAATGTTATGTTCATTATTCTTCTTTAAATTTAAAAGAAAAGAAAATGAAATAATCATATTCGCTCGAACAGGGACTCGAACCCTGGACCCTTAGGTTAAAAGCCTAATGCTCTACCGACTGAGCTATCCGAGCTACTGCTACTTCTGCCTTCCACTTTAAAAAATATTAAATACTTTTATTTTATTAGGAGCTTTAGCTTAAAGCTGCTTATAATAATGCACCACTAGATAACTCCGTCCGCCGTCTGTATGATAACTTGAAAACGGGTCAGTTTTTTCAAATTCTGTTTTCAGTGTTATGATCAACAAGATCTTAGCTCGGCAGTATAAACTTTTCAGGCTTTTTCGTGGTTCCCTTCAAGTCAATTGTAAGTGCTCTAACAGGACAAAACACCCCCCGGCCCAAACCCTTCCTGCAGAAAATACCCCTCGACAAAACCCCTCCCAGGGATATGAATTCGGACAAATTAGGATAAATTTGGATAAACAAATTTACTGATAGGAAGTTGCATATTATATAAAAAAATTATAATTTGTAATGGGATATTAAGAAATAACCTACACATTTAATATCCAATCCTATTCTTATTTATTACTTATTTTCTATATTATTGTGCATCATGGACATTAAATTTATTACAGAATAGAAAGGCTTATTTGAATATACTTTGCTTTATTTTTTTTTTTGTTGCTGTTGTCTCATCATAATACAGGGTGTAAATTTTAAGTTGACAAAGCAGAATAACTCGAAAAATAAGCTTCACACGAAAAAATGCGTAGAATCCAAAGTTGATTATTTTCGAGGGGGCATCTGCTGGTGCTAAAATTAGCCCACCCCCCCCGGCCCCTGGGGGTGGGGCGGGGGGCAACTTTAAAATTTCAAATGGGAACCCCTATTTTTTATTGCAGATTCAGGTCCTACATAAAAAACTACGTACATTTTGTCTGAAACATTTTTTTTTATTTTTGGTAGATGGCGCTGTAATTCAAGAAAATCCATTTTCTCATTTTTGCGTGGAAATGGTTACGGAGAAATAAAAAATACTTATTTACTTCGTAAATTTTGCCGCAAAGTTATTATTTTATTATTTTTTGCCGCGGATTAGGATAATTTTGTTTTGTTTCGTGGTCATGAGGCCACACAACTTTATAATTATCAAACAAATCAACTGATTAGCTAACTAACTAACCGAACATCCTACGTACTAACGAGTGAACTCATTAACTAACAGAGTAAAAAAGTAAAAGACTGTGTAAAGATGAAGTTATTCCCGTTTAAGATTTGGTGGTCCTTAAAAGGACCGATTGTTTTCGTTTTATTTTTTCTTATTTGCAAGTAAATGAATTTCGGGGTGCTTGTATTTCCAGTGAGTCCCCTCGCCTCTCACTTTCGGCCTGCTTGTTGTCCTTAAATCCCTTGCATCTCGCCGTTTTATGAAATTAAATGTTCAAATTGATGACCTCCAACTTCGATGCATTTATTGACTCGTTTTGTAAATTCCTGAACACATCTTGATAACATGTCTGGTGTAATTGCAGCGCAAGCATCTCTTATTCTTTGAATCATGTTTTCGCGAGTGGTTGGCGTTTCCTTATAAACGATATCTTTGAGGTAACCCCATAAGAAAAAATCTGGCGATGTAAGGTCAGGCGATCTGGCTGGCCAATTCACAGGACCTTCCCTGCCGATCCAGCGACCATGGTAAAGTCGATGTAGTACTTCGCGCGCTACTAATGAATAATGCGCTGGACAACCATCATGTTGAAACCACATGTGTTGTCGAAGTTCAATACTCAGGTCTTCAAGTAGATCTGGTAGTTCATTTTCAAGTAGGTTACGATATTTGTTGCCATTCAAATTACCGTCTATAAAATATGGACCGATAAGTTTATCGCCAATTATCCCACACCAAACATTAATTGACCAAGGTCGCTGATGGTTGACTTCTCGAATCCAGTGTGGGTTCTGTTCACTCCAGTAATGCATGTTATGTCGATTAACTTCCCCGTGGTTTGTGAATGTTGACTCATCGGAGAAAAGAACTCGTGCAAAAAAATGTTGGTTTGTTTGCATCTGCTGAAGTGCCCAGTGACAAAACGTTAGACGGTTTTGGTGGTCATTGCCATGTAGTTCCTGATGCATAGATACATGATATGGATGAAATTTGTGGAGCTTCAGCATTTTCCAAACACTCATATGTGAAATTCCTGATTGCCTTGATATTTCTCTTGTGCTCGCATGTGGATTATGAGCCACAGCAGCTAGGACTGACACTTGATTGTTTTCTCCACAAACAGTAGCTGCACGGGTTCTTTTTTTCTGGTTCACACTACCTTCCGCAGTAAATTGTTTAATAACTCGAACAAAAGAAGACCGTGATCGCGTTTGGCCAGGAAAACGCTGAGCATAAAGCGCGACTGCATTATCAAAATTTCTCCCACTTTCTCCATAAATGTACACCATCTCAATTTTTTCTTCCACAGAAAGATAATTCATAATGTAAATTCAAAAGCAATACGGCGTTGTACACTCACAAAAACAGTTGAAAAATTACAATCTTTTCTTCTAAAGATCAGAATTTAAAATGTAAACATTCTGAAAAAAATGCCAATGTTTACGTTATTTGTTTGTTGACGAAATGTCTTCAAATTACATTGTAGTTAAAACAATGTAGGAATCGAAATGAATAATAAATTAGTTATTTCCACGCAAAAATGAGAAAATGGATTTTCTTGAATTACAGCGCCATCTACCAAAAATAAAAAAAATGTTTCAGACAAAATGTACGTAGTTTTTTATGTAGGACCTGAATCTGCAATAAAAAATAGGGGTTCCCATTTGAAATTTTAAAGTTGCCCCCCGCCCCACCCCCAGGGGCCGGGGTGGGTGGGCTAATTTTAGCACCAGCAGATGCCCCCTCGAAAATAATCAACTTTGGATTCTACGCATTTTTTCGTGTGAAGCTTATTTTTCGAGTTATTCTGCTTTGTCAACTTAAAATTTACACCCTGTATATAGGGTGATTCTAAAAAAGTGTGTATAACTGTAAACAATGACAGAGATGACCAGAATGAACATTTTCTTTTAATACAATGTGGGTTCGAATTTGAACGTTAACTGACAAGGAAACCCCACATAGCCTAGCCGCTTTAACAATGGAGTCCTTGTATGGCTAGGTATGCTGAATTTTTTTCGTTTTCGCGGTTTATTTTGAAAGAAACACAATTTCGCACTCTCTTATTTTGCAAGCATCTATAGTAGCTTCAGATGAGTAATATATTTCAATTTCCTGAAAATCTGTGACATACATGTTCGAGGGATTCCCTTGTGAGATATGAACAGAAATAAAAATGCCGCCACTAAGATCAACAAGTTAATAACTCAGGTTCTGCAACGCCTAGAATAATGAATTTTCGAGAAATAGTAGGGTACATAAAACTCTGTATACCGTTAAAGTTTGATCGAATTACAACGAGTAGTTTCCGAATTACGCACTCAACATTGTAACACGTGCTTTTTAGTACTAGCATTTGAGCACTGTTACGATCAAGGTCTGTGAAATATAAGGTCTGTGAAGTTAAGGGAGAAATTGACCCTGATCTGCGCATGTGACGTCACACGGCTCCAAGATCATGTGACTCATGCGACTCTGCTGTGGCTATATGTTCAGTCCATTTTGCTGATGAAGATTTTGAAAATCTTTTACAAAATAAGATGATAAATGTAAAACTACTATTAAAATCCTCTGCAATTCCATCAAGAAATCCACCAATTCAGAGTTTTCAAATCAACGCAGAAAAAAGAAAACTACAGCACGCAGTGAACAGGCAAATAAAAGACCTATATAAGAATTAGGGAAATGAACAGACAACTACATGAAGCCATTCAACGCAAAAAGGAAAAAAAAAGGAAAAAACTGCAAAATTAAAATTTTAAGGCGTACTATTTCAACAAGAACAAGTATCTATTGCAGTGCAAATATTGAGTTTCAACAAAAGATTACATGTATAAAAATCTGTTTTAAATATTTTTACACAATAAAATATTTCTTTTATTCTTATTAATAATGTTGGTGAATTTGTAATATTTTATTCATTTATTTGTTTAAATAAAATAATTCACATTTCTTTTCTATATACCATGAACTGATTATTGCTCATCAAAGTAAATATTTCAAACGGAATCAAGAGCACCTAACGTGACAAACATGAGCCCCTGATTGAATTGAATCTCAAAAGTTGAATATAAAAAAATTTGTTTAAATCTTTAAAATTACTTTCAAAGAGCTTGCTGTATAGATATCACAGTAAACTCCTTGAAAGTAATTTTATTTACAGAACTATAGAACTACTGTCAATAGAACTGTATATATCAGTTCTACTGACAATGCTTTCGTCTGAGCTTGGAGCCGTGTGACGTGATTTTCGTGTAGTCACGTGACCTAGGCATGCGCCTTCACAGACCTTTCGTTTCACTGACCTTGGTTACGATTTTGAATGCGTAACTCAGAAACTACTCGTTGGAATACGATCAAAATTTTAACGGTATGCACAGTTTTATGTACCCTATTATTCCTCCAAAATTCATCATCCTAGATGTTATAGAACATGAGTTATTAACTTGTTGATCTTGGTGGCGGCATTTTTATTTCTGTTCATATCTCAGTTAGCGTTCAAATTCGGACCCACATTGTATTAAAAGAAAATGGTCACCTCTGTCATTGCTTACAGTTATACACACTTTTTCAGAATCACCCTGGAGAAAAAAGAATTTTTGTGTAAAAAAAAAAAAAGTAAATTTTTAATTAAATAATGAATATTTTTTTAATGTTCTCAATAGTGGTGGGCGATTCCGTGATGAAAAGAATCGATTCTGGAAAGTGACTTTAATCGGTTAGTGAAAGTGACATCAACGCTCTCTAGAGAATCGATTTTTAACACAGGTGATATCGAGATTCAATTCGGAATCGATTCCACTCAAGAATCGAGTAATCGATTTTCGGAATCGGAAATCGCTCACTACTAGTTCTCAATCGATTTTGAAAAAAAACCCTTGAATCTGTATTTATTAACGATTTTACGCGAATGCCATCAATTTTTGTCAAGCTATTCAATCGTACAACTGGGCTGTTAAGACATAGCCCCCTAGATAGTAACTATCTACGGGACTATGCTCTTCATTATTCAATAATATTTTATCCGCGCGCATTTTGCGCGTTAATTAGTTTCCAATTCAATTCATACTGTTGCAAGGCTGGCACATTCATATTGTTTCGTGTGACGAACTCGCATGTTCTCCTACATTTATAGTTTATAATTGATTGATGATATATATAGCAGAGTGTGTGTGTGTGTGTAGTAAAGATTTAAATAAAAGTTGTTACTCAGACAACAAAGGCCAGGTGATATTTTCAGTTCCGGCGTATGCTTCCAGCCAGCGCCAACAATGCTTAAACGTGCAACAACAATGCAAAACTGTTTCCGTGACGAACTCAATGTTCTCCTTTATTTATACTTTGATGATTGGTATTCACAGGAGGGTCTACGACAATTGGGTGGATGACAATTGGGTGGACGACAATTGGGTGAACGACAATTGGGTGAACGACATTTGGGTGGACGCGACAATTGGGTGAACGTCAATTCGGTGGACGCGACAATTAGGTGAACGACGATTCGGTGGACGACGATTCGGTGGACGACGATTTGGTGAACGTCAATTTGGTGGACGACAATTGGGTGGACGCGACAGTTGGGTGGACGTCA
>JAHWFO010116589.1:1956308-1999841 GCA_023313115.1 Rhysida immarginata
GTCGCGTCCACCCAATTGACGTTCACCCAATTGTCGCGTCCACCCAATTGACGTCCACCGAATTGACGTTCACCGAATCGTCGTTCACCGAATCGTCGTCCACCGAATCGTCGTCCACCGAATCGTCGTCCACCGAATCGTCGTTCACCGAATTGTCGCGTCCACCGAATTGACGTTCACCCAATTGTCGCGTCCACCGAATTGTCGTTCACCCAAATGTCGTCCACCGAATTGTCATCCACCCAATTGTCGGGCTCCCTTCACAGGAATAGGGAGTTTCTCTGCAAAGCACTGTTTTAAGCAAGTGCTTTACAGGGGAGCTCCCTATTGCTGTCAATATTGAATCATAGCCTAATGATGAGTTGAGGCTATGATTGAATGATGAAGAGTTACTTGCTTAGCAGCCCAGTGGTACGATTGAATAGCTTGACAAAAATTGATGGCATTCGCGTAAAAACAGAGATCACTAAAAAAATTTTTCAAATTCTAAATCTTTAATAAATACAGATTCAATGTGTTTTTTCAAAATTGTTGAAATCGATTGAGAACATTAAAATATATTCATTTTTTATTAAAAATTTATTTTTTTTCACAAAAACATTTTTTCTCATTCTTTTATGTTTTGTTCTGAAATATATACGTTTTACTTGTTATCTTTAAAATTTCAAAGACATTTGAAAAAATTAGCTTGAGATATGAGTTTTTAAATAAAAAGTACCAAAAAAAAATGTATTTGTTTATAACTTTTTAACAAATGGAAATTTCTCAAAATTATTTTGGGAATTTTAATGCTCCATTAAGTACTACCAAATAATAATAAAAGTTTTAAATTTCACGACATGTTTGTTTTTGAGGGGCCCACTTCAGGAATTCTTACCCTGTTTTGTTCAATTCGTTCTTGCCTTTTCAGTGGCATTTTCATTCACGTGCAACGATATTACGAACATTTCAATTTCAAACTGTCAAGTGGAATGAATTTCTGAGAAAATTCTCGCATGGTTTGATATGTCAGGAAACCTAGTTTCCATTTAAAAAGGAACTGACCTAATTACTAGATAGCGAATTTCAAGATGGCGGCCAAGTTCGTCATGTACCCCAAAATTCAGGTCCTCGTACTCATTTTGCATTAGTGTACTCACATGTTTAAATAAAGGGTGTAATTGGACTTTCTTGGACTACTTTACACATAATAAGAAATACTTTAGCCGTTTTAATTAAGCAATAATCTATATTTTAAAAAATAGCAATACCTTATATAATTTTTTTAAAAAAAGCAAAGATTCATACCTAATTATAAGATTTTAAACTATTTAAGGTGTATACGTTTTATCGTTAAAACGGCGTTCATAATATTTATTCAAGAATCACTGTAAGATACATAAAGCTAAAAGAAAAAATAAACGGCGTAAACTTTGTTTCGCTAGTATTTCTTAAAAATACACTAGCCTTAATACCCGACATTGCTCGAGTTTTAATAAAAAAAAAAAAAGCTGTAAACTAAACAGTGAAAGCTAATATAACTGAAAAAACTTGTTAAGAATAGATGTTAATTGGAAGATTTTATTCTGTTGAACAAAGCAAAAAATATAAGTTAAAACACAAACCCATACAAAACATGGAATTAGTTAATGCAAAGCTTCCAAGTAAACAATGTTCTTAGTGAACCCTTTCCGGCTAGAGTACATATAAAGATTATGTGGACTGCCAATAGGTGAGCAACCAACATACAGCTGACCATGAGAAAAGCAAGGAGACTTTAGATCAAGAGATTGTTCCTGAGACTTGTTGATTGACATAGCGAAACTGAGCTTAAGAGGAAATTGCATTGTCTTGAACTGAAATGGAAAATCTATGTCTGATGGAAGCAGTGGGATTCTTGGAATGAACACAATTTCATTTTTGCATTTCCCTGTGATAACATGAGGCTTCATGCTTTTGATAACTAGCCTTGTTCCATCGCACAATCGTGGAGGGTCCCAAGTTTCTCATCAGCATAACTGGAGCTCGTTCTTTGAGGATAAGGTTTTGCGGTGGCATTCCAGATGGCTGGACAAGGTTTAGAAACTCAGTTAAGAATTCTACAGCTTCATCCTGATTGACTACAGTGTCAATAGATCGGAAAGAACTTGCTGTTTCAGGAAACATTTTTAGCAGATCTAGATTGATTTTGTCGATTTTCATTTTGTGAAGCCACATAACCAGGTACTCTTTGTAGTTGTTGTTCCTGTTAGAAAAGAATTTTGCCTAAAGCTCATTTATTGTGCCAACCATCTGTCCACATGGCAGTTGATGCATGTCGAGTTGTTGCATGGCATGAAGGCAATCTTCCTCAGCCAATGGCAAGCAGCTGTTGTGACAAGTGCTCAGCTGTTAAATCTCCAACAGACGGGTTCTCGGCGTTCTCGTGTTGATCTTCAGTTCCAGTTTCTTCAAAGAAGCGTTCAGCTCATCAGCTTTTGTTGCCATTTGGGATGACGGGACAAGTCTGTCGAAAGTCTCCTGCAAGTACCACAGTAACTCCTCCCATGAGAGTGTCATTGCCTCCGATGTCCTTCAAAGTTTTGGCAACAGCTTCCAGCGCCTTGCGATGTGACATGATCCACTCATCCCAGACAATAAACCGTATTTGTTCAAAACCTTGGCCATGGCTGAATTCCTGAAAAGTTGCATATTGGAGAATCTGTTTTGGTCAAGTTCAAAGGGATCTTAAAAGCTGAATGTGCAGTCCTGCCTCCAGTAAGAAATATTGCTGCAATGCCAGAAGATGCCACACCAAGAACTATGCAGTGCTGCCTGGTCATTTCTAGAAGAAGGTTGATCAGGAAGGTTGGTCCTGTGACTGCAGGCGCATCAAGAAAGAAAAGTTTTCCAGTCTCTCTTCTGACACCATCAATTATCCTGTTGTAAGCAGCTCTTTGGTACTCGAGTAACTTGGCTCATTTTCAGCAATAAAAGCATCCGGTTCATCTATCTATCTTCTATCTTCTTTCTTCTTCTATCTATCTATCTTCTTCTTCTATTCTTCTATTGAAAAGGAACAGGACAACAAACTTCCGTTCTTCAAAGTTGCAATTATCTACAGGGTGGCCCGTAAATAAGTTCAGATGTTTGACAGCCAATAACTCCATTGTAAAACGCAATTTATTTAATCTGTGAGCTGGTATACATCATCAAAAGATACAAAAATGTTTCTTTATGTGCGGTTTTCCAGTGCAATATTAATCTGTGCTCCATCAAGATCGATTACTGCTTGAAGGCGCAAAGCCACGTTGGCACACGCCTTGCGACAGAACTCAATAGGAATCGCGTTAAATTCTTGGGTTATCAGTTTCTTCAGTTCCTCGGTGCCGTCAATGGGATGGGCGTAGAGTTTCTCTTTGAGATAGCCTCACAAGAACCAATCGGGGGGGGGGGGCGTCAGATCTGAAAACCGAGCCGTCCACTCGACGGGGCCACGACGCCTAATCCATCTTTCAGGGAAAGTTTCATTTAGAATGCGCGGACATCCAAAGCGTAATGAGGATTTAATATACTTTGCTGTCAAAAACTTGAACTCATTTATGCCACCCTGTATTATCAGTAGACATTTATAGGAAAAAGTGACTAAAATCATCGTATTTCTCAAACATTAGCGGCTTTCTAACATTTAGTTAGAAGAGCATAAAAATTATTCCTGGGTACTGAAAGTATACAGTCCAGTCACATTAATGTGAACACCTGTCAGTAGCCAGAATAACCACCTTTCGCGGCGCGGACAGTTGCGAGACGGGCAAGAAGAGAGTCTATAAGGTTCTGGAAGGTATTGACAGGGATGTGAAGCCATGCCGACTTCAGTTCTGTGGCGAGCCGCCTTAAGTTGCGCGGTGGAGGATCCATGGCGCGAACAACCCGATCGAGGTGGTCCCACTGATGCTCTATGGGGTTTAAATCCGGGGAGTTTGGGAGCCAGGGGAGTACCTAAACGCATCCTCTTGCTCTTCGAGCCATGCAGGGACACTGCGCGCTGTATGGCATGTCGCATTGTCCTGCTGGAAGATGCCATCGTGCTGAGGAAACACAATCTGCATGTAGGGATGGACATGATCCGAATGGATGGATGCGTACTTCCATTGATCCATGGTGCCATCCACAATGATGAGTGCACCCCAGGGATGCCATGAAAACATTCCCCAGACCTGGGTGTCTCCTCCGGCCTGGAACCTGCGGCATGTGTTGCAGGGTGTTTGTTTTCTGACGCTGAACGCCGTACACGCCATCGCCCATCTGTTCGATGGAGCATAAACCGTGATTCGTCGGAAAAAAGCCATCTTTCGCCACTCTGTTGCTGTCCAGTTAAGGTACTGGCGTGCAAATGTCAGTCTTTGTCGCCGGTGAAAGCCGTCAGCATTGGTGCACGAACCAGCCGTCTGCTGCGGAGCCCCATACGCAGCAACGTTCGCTGAACTGTCGTGAGGATACAAGCTTGGTAGCCTCCTGGTTCATCTGGGAGGTCAGTTGGTCCACGGCTGCACGTCTGTTCGCTTGCACGCATCTCCGTAGCCGTCGTTCACCTCTATCATCTATGGCCCGCGGTGCCCCACACTTGGCACGTCGCTGATTTTGGGTATCGCCATTCTGCCATGCACGGTACACTTTACCACGATGGCACGCGAACAGTTCACAACCGTTTCGGAAATACTGCCACCCTTGGCTCGGAAGCAATGTTTTCTGTTTCCTCTGACACCCTTCCTATATCCCCCCACCCCACCTCTGATACTGGTACGTTTAGAAGCATGTTTATCTTCAAAACGGTGTTTTAATATTTATTCAAGGATCACTGTAAAGCTTAGTTTCCATATATGCGTTTTTAACTGCGTCTCTGCGTCTAGACGCATAAATTGGTGCGTCTTGACGCACGTGTCATGGAAACATATCTGCGTCTCCGAGTCTTGGTTGACGTGCGTCTGGAGTTCATGCGTCTGGATGCAGAAAAGTGAAGTAGATAGGCTTTCTACTTCTTGACGCACTTGTAAATGCGTCTCAAATCTTTCTAGATCACATGATTGTTTTGCGCAAGCGCACTTGCTTTGTTAACAAAAGACGTTCAGTCCAGTCGTCATTTCGCTACAACATGGCTGAAGAAAGAGAATTTGAAGAAATGTTGATCGGGGAAATTTTTAATCGGCCAATATTATACGATAAAAGCCGATCAGACTACTTCGGAATCTGTGCTCGGACACCAGAAATTAATAATGATATTTTAAGAAATCCGAAAAACACCAAGGTGGTGGCCATAATGGTTTAAGAGAAGCTTCTCCCTCTAACGAGAAAAATTGCAAAACATAAACTCATGACGCATGCGCAGTTGAACTTTCTGCGTAGACTTCACGCATGCATGGAAACTGATACTTGCGTTCGAATTAAATGCGTCAAGAGCTGTTGCAATGTGCGTCTAGGTGCATCCAGATGCACATCTGCTTTCTGCGTCGAGACGCAGTTATAAATGCGTCAAAAACGCGTGCATGGAAACTAAGCTTAAGATACAGAAAGAAGAAAATGTAAATGTGTATAAACATCCTCATTTTAGCGAAACATCTATGCTTCGTAAGTACTTCTTAAAATTAGACCACTTAGAAAGCATTCAAGATACATGCGATATCCAATTACAGTAATAATTTTTATTAAATAATTTTTGTTTTATTTTTGTTTTTTCCCTCAGAAATAGCAAAATTTCAAACGATGTACCCTAAGTAATACGTATCTGTTTATATTTATGGGTAACTGCCATAAAAGACCTACGTTGAGGTTAATCAGTTCTATATCATCATTTTCTTTAAAATTAAAAATAACACAAATAGATGTATATACTCGCTCGAACAGGGACTCGAGCCCTGGACCCTTAGGTTAAAAGCCTAATGCTCTACCGACTGAGCTATCCGAGCTTCCGCTTATATTTAATTCCGGTTTCTAACAAGTTCTTCGTATTTTATATTCTTAAATAGTTCATTAACGGTTATTTTACTCCAGAAACATAAAATACATCTATAATAATAAAAGGCAATGTGCGGCTGTCTGTTTGAACTCAATTTTATCGATGAAGACAAAGAGATAGAGAATTCCTATTCTCGATTTTGATTTTTAAGAATTCTCAGGAAAAAAAATGTAATTAACATTTTTGTAACTAAAAGTCTTCGAAACATGACCCTTGGGAATTAACACACCGTTGCCAACGTTTTTTCCATTGTTAATAGGCTCCCTGGAACTCTTCGCACGGAAGGCTGTCAAGGGACCTCGTCGAAGCTGCCTGGACCGCTGGAATCCTGTCGAATCGCTTCCCTTAATTCGGGGGAACAGAAGAAGTCGCTGGAAGCTAGGTCGGGGCTGTAGGGTGGCTAGGGCAGTGTTGCCACGTTGAACTTGGCGAATACTTCGCCGGCGGCCGAGCGACGTGTGAGAGGGCGCATTGTCGTGGTGAAGAACCCTGGCGGACGCGGCGGACTCGATCCTTCAAACGCCGGAGCATTTTCGACTCTGCATTTTTGACGCACTCTCCGAGTTTTCGACTGGGATCACTGACACGCACTCACGCCACTAGCGATCTGCTCACCTCGGCGTCTCGGAAGTAACTGCCACTGGTGCTGTCGGTTAGCTGCAATGATTTGAACTATTAAAACTACTGGATCATCCGCGCTGTGGCTGGATGACGCGCGGGCGAGTAACATAATCGATAAGCGATCAACTGTAGAGAGTAGTAGAGAGTGGAGCGTGTTACTCAACGTAAGGATACGGGCGCTTGTTACCCAGTATTTCGGTTTTTATTGTACATTTTGTAAACATTCAAAGAAATTTTTTTACAGGAAACCTGTTGCACAAGGTAATGTCAAGATATTTCTTTCATCTGTATTATTTTTTTTAATAATAAGGTGCTAAGATCATGACAGGTTGACGTCGTAAATCGTAACAGCACGTGTTTTTTTTTTCATCTTTAAATCAGACATTTAACAAATAAAAACGTCACTTGGCCACATTTTCCTTCAGCTAGAATTAGTAACGGATATTTTGTAAATATTTTAATAAATTTTAAAATGGCATTTAATAAATTTGGTATATCTTTGAAATTAGATGCATTCAAGCGTATGTTCATGAAGTGAAAATTTTTTTCGAGCATCAGTGATTATTGGTCCAGAACATAGATATAGAGAATGATCCCGTTAATGATTGTGGTTATACCGGTGTACTGTATCATGTATTGCGATATTGCAACATTGTAGGAATTTTAATGACAGCCAACGCGTTTCAGTAATAACACTTATCACGGGCACAAAATAACTACAGAGAAAAAAAACAACAATACTACAGAATATATAGCTGAAAAAAGAGGCATATACACCAATCAGTGCTTTAATACCTAAAATCCGATTGGTTGACATGCCCCTTCTTTAGCTATATATTCGGTAGTCTTGTTGTTGAGAGACAGAGAGCAGAGCACACATCACGGGTTCGAGCTACTCATAGATGGTATAGATTGGAGAAGGAATGTAATTGAAGGCACACTCTCTTAAGGTCAGCGGTTTTTTTATATCCTATTCTTTAAGGCTGTTTTTTCTACAGATCTTATTCTGGAAAAGCCCTTTTCAGGGCTAGCAGTCTGACTATTCTTTACTGACTATTATTTTAAATTTTATCATAATGCCAGACTCAGGCAAAGCGTTAAGTGGCATTGCAAGCCAAAAAACAAGTGACGGTAAATATACATATGGCGAGATATATAAAGATGCCTGTAAAGATTACAGATTCGAAGCTTTTGATGCTATAATTAAGGATAAGCTAGAGGTTTTGCGCCAAGAAATGTGCACTAAGTATGATATTTTACAAGGAACAGTCGAGTCACTAAAAGGGAACATAACTGAAATCCACGATAAAATTGCTAATATGAATGCTGAAATATCTGCAGCACGTAATGAAGCCAACAAGAACTTTAATAAGTTGGAGCAGTTCCTCAAAGATCAATTCTCTGCTCTGTCAATGAAAGGTAATCAGCCTACTGGTGTAACTTCTGACTATCTAAGAGACTCTTGTGAAACAGAGAGTGTGAATCCTCAGCCTATGGAAATTATCCCCTCCGGCTCAGGGAGTAATGATAACGATGGCAAAGACCCGATTAGTACAAATCGCAAACGGCTATACAATGATACGGATAAATGGATACCTGCAAAATCTAAAAAGGCTAAAAAAGGGTTGAAAATTGACAACATTAAGGATGTTGTTGATTTAAATGATACAATCGCTGTTGCTTTTCGAGAAAGCAAGTCCGAACAGCGAAAAAATGTTGAAAAGCCAAATACCAAGAGCAGCTCCTATATTCCGCCAATCATAATACGTACTCACGGTCAGCCAATCAAGCAAATCCTGGGCGAGATTCAAAAGCATGTGGCGATTAACCTAATTACTGTACACACAGGCAGAGCAGAGACGATCAAAATAAGGTGTCATGATGAGGAAACTCATAGTAAATTGGTGTCTGGCATTAAGGCTGATAACGTGCTAAAGATTCAGCATCATCAACTGAAATCGGAAAAAGTCCTCAAATACGTTATACGAAATGTAGACGTGACCTATGACCTTAACGATTTTAATGAAGACCTGAAAAAGGCCAACTACTTCCCTGAGAAAGTGATTAGGCTTAAAAAAGCCAAAGGATCAATTGATATGCCCATGATTCTGGTTCTGTTATCAAACACTGAACACAATAAGACACTTAAAAATGTGACCCGCATAGGGCCTTTAGCTGTCAGTGTTGAAATGTTTCGAGGTAATAAGAAACCTTTACAATGCTAAAATTGTTTGCGATTTGGCCATGTATCTATGGGTTGCACGGAATCCCCCCGTTGTAACAAATGCGCTAAAGATCATCAGTCAAAAGACTGCCCAAATGTAAAAGGACAAGATCCCCCAAAATGTATTCGATGTAATGGACAACACACCTCCAGTTACACAAAATGTCCTAAATATCCGCAAGTCAGGAGAGTGCAAAGTGCTAAAGTGTCCCCGGAGATTTCCTATGCCTCAATGGTCTCCAAACAAGATAAGAGCATTAACGTGAATGATTTTCAAGAAATGTATAAACAAATTGGCAGTGTATGCAATTTGTTAAACGAACTGGGCAAGAAAATGCCACTGATGAGTGGAATACTTACGAATAAACACTGACAGTATGGCTGATCGATGTTATTCTATTACAAATCGAGGTAAACTTCGTTGCGTAATATGGAACGCCAGGGGGGTCCCCCGGAGGCGTATTGAGTTTTACAACTTCCTAACCCAATGGGATATAGACATAGCATTTCTATGTGAGACACACTTAAGGCCAGACCGCGACTTCAGGCTACCTGGTTACTGTGTCTATCGTAAAGACAGAATTCTTCCCACTACAGTAAAGTCCCCGTCAGGTGGGTCAGCAATTATTATTAAGAAAGGCATTCATCATCGGGAGGAACCAACCCGAGACTATATGGGAACGGAAGCTGCCTCTGCTATCATTACTGATGCCACACTGGGAGAAGTGAAACTAGTGGCTCTATATAATGCGCCCAAGCATAAATTCGATGCCAATGAGCTTGATGAGCTGTTTTCCGGGAATATTCCCGTTATTATGGCGGGAGACCTGAACGCTAAGCACTCGCACTGGAATTCAAGATGCCATAACCAAAACGGTGTCCTTTTGTATGGCTACGTGCAAAAGCAATCTGATATTATTGCAGTAGGCCCTGTGGATGATACATATTATTGTGATCATTCTCCTTCAAGCGATGTACTTGATATTGTGTTGTTGAAAGGCTTCTACAAATCATTCAGTATCTATACTGTCAATGATCTATCCTCAGACCATAAACCAGTTGCACTAAATTTTGATAACGTAAACATTGACCTCAAAGAAGAACTGAGGCTCAAACAAGACTGGAAATTTTTTAGAGAAATTCTCAAAAAAGATGACGACCCACTAAATAACGTACATAGTACGAGCGACATAGATACCAATGTGAAAAGGCTTACTGAACGTATAAATGCAGCTATTGACTCTAGTGCTTCGCCCTTAGAGTCGAAGCGAGCCGATCACCTTGATCTCACCCCAGAAATCAAACAATTAATTGAGCAAAGGAATAAGGTTAGAAGGCAGTGGTACCGAACTCGTGATTCATGGCTTAAGACCAAGTATAATAGGCTCACAAGAAGAGTTCACGAGGAGGTAAAAGCACTTCGTAATGCCAGATGGAATGATAAAGTTAAGAGTCTGTCGACCCACGATAACTCTATGTGGTGCATGGTTCGAGCCTTGCAAAACAAGAAAGCCATAAATATCCCACCTCTGTTAGCCCAAAATGGCAAATTCATCACGAATGATGATGATAAAGCGCAGCTTATTGCAAGCTCACTTTCAGAACAGTTTGTCACGCCTACTGATGGTCGGCAAATAGGACTTGATATGTCCGAGAAAGTAAAATCCTGCATAACTGGCTTCTATAGTATTCACGGCAATGAATTCCCAAAACATAGCATTGATGTAAATGAAGTCCTAAGCATCATTAAAAATTTAAAAACGAGAAAAGCTCCAGGTAAAGACTCTATTAAGAACACTGCTTTGAAAAATTTACCTCCAAATACAATTCAAGATATTGCAAAAGTGATTAACGACTGCTGGAAGAACACTTACTTCCCGGATGCTTGGAAGCAATCAGTTGTCTTAAGCATTCCTAAGTCAGGACAAAATCCTGCAAATCCTGTTAGCTACAGGCCCATCAGCTTGTTACCATCAATTTCCAAAATCCTGGAAAAAACAATTCTCAAGAGATTCATTGAGCACTGTGATGCCAACGATCTCATCCGCGATGAACAATTTGGCTTTCGCTCAAACCATTCCTGCCAACTCCAAACATGGAGGCTCGCAGCGGATATCAATGAGCCCCTTAATCTCTCTATGTACTGTGGGGTCGTTTTTCTCGATGTACACAAAGCCTTCGATCAAGTCTGGCACGATGGTCTTATTTTTAAAATGATTATGGATGGATTTCCTCAAGACATAATTACTCTGATACACTCGTTTCTCTCCAACCGGTTCTTTCAGGCCAGAGTTGGAGATAGTCTATCTCCTATGTATGAAGTAAAAGCTGGTGTCCCACAGGGTTCAGTCCTGGGGCCAGTATTATTCAATTATTTTATGCGCGACTTCCCAAGTCCTTCTAAATGTAAACTCTTTTTTTACGCAGATGACGCTGCTATACTGACCTGTGCTCGTCAACCAGCCGTAGTAGTCTCGCGGCTGCAGAAGGCTCTAAAGGAGTGTGAAAGCTGGTTTAGCAAGTGGAGGCTAAAATTGAATGTAGACAAATGCAAGGCGATGTTTGTCTCCAAGAAGAGAAAGAGATCATTAGATTCTCTAACACTATATGGCAAAAAACTGGACTGGGTTAAAACTTATAAATATCTTGGTGTTGTTATTGACTCTAAACTTACCTGGACTCCCCACGCAACTTATGCGTTGAATAAGGCCAGGAGAGCCAAGTTGAGCTTGATTGCTCTGCTGGGCCGGAATAGTGCTCTAAACATTGATAATAAACTCCTACTCTATAAGGTCATTGTTCGGACTATCTTGACCTATGGTATGCCCATCTGGGCCACAATATGTAAAACTAGATGGAAAGAACTGCAAACGTTCCAAAACGTTACCCTTAGGACTATTGCGCAAAAAGATCGGAGAATTGTTCGCAATTCCTCCATTTATAATGACTTCAACATGACTCATATTGGCAAATACGTTCAAGGGCTCATGGAATCCATGCTGCCCAATATAGAAAATCATAGCAACGAGCTAGTCTCGGGCATTTTAAAGCATCCTATGCATAGAAAGAGATATCGTGATCCAAGGCATATACTTGATATTAATTTTGAAGACATTGATAATGTCTTATTTCCAGATTACTGGATTTCATAGGTCGTGTTTTATCTAATACTAGTGGTCTGCTTCTAGTCTAGACAGTCGTCAATCAAATTTTCCTCCACCAAGAGGAGGCAATTTTCTTTCATACTTTGGATGACCCTTGTGGGTACATCAGGCTTCTTTTCTAGCTCAGTGTATTTCCCTTGGAATATGATTATGAAGGGTGAGATTATGGAAGCTATGCTTCAAGTTCCACTTGAATACCGATACACTACACTGTTCGATTGTCGATTGTCGATTAGTCTTGTTGTTTTCACCTCTGTAGTTATTTTGTGGCCGTGATGGTGGCGATATTACCGAAACGCGTCGGCTGTTATTAAATTTCCTACCACATTGCAATATTTGGATTTTGTTTTAATTAGTTAGTACCTTGCAATATTCACCATTATGCAGATATGTAAGAATGTTAATGTTGTAACAATAAACACCGTTTTTTGATACCAATGATTATTTACTTTTCATTATTTTTACCTCTATTCTACATCCTCTATTTTTCATTATACATTGCACTTTTACTTAATTTCACATGTTTATTAGTTTGGGTCAATACTGCAATCAATTTTTCACCCACTTCCCGTTGTTCAAACGACTCCAAATTTGGCATTCTGATTCATTTCCGGTGACACTACAATTCAGCATAAAAATATTCAAATTAGAATTCTTAAACAGGATTAAAAGTGATTTTTGTTTAATTAAAATCCCAGGCAATGGTCACTTCCTTCAATACGTTGTATCAATAGGAGTAGTATTTACTATTTTAGCTGGAATTATTCATTGATTCCCGTTATGTTTAGGTGTCACAATAGATAAAAATATATTATAAAGTCAATTCTTAATAATTTATTACCTTACATAAGCTTACAAGTAAAGCTTCTTAATCTACAATAACTGCTGAAAATGACTACCACCAGCTAGGATGCATGTATCCAGTCTACTCCTCGTTGCCTGTCGAACTCTTTCATATTCAGATCTCCACGGTTTTCTTGGTTTTGTAGATATGTAAAAGCATGCTTTTTTTAAAAAATAAAGACTTTAAAAAGAATAAAATAAAAAAATATTTAAAAAAAATTTTAAGTATTTTAAGCACACATTTAAAACGTGCATGAAAAGAATCGAAAATAACTTTTAGTGTCGCATTTAAATCGGAATTCATAAAATTAAAAAAAAGGTAAAGTTTATTCTATTGTGTAATATTTTCAATTTAAAATTTACATTAAACGCGCACCAAACCTTTAGCTTTTTTTAATTTTATGAATTTCTATTTAAATGAGAGGCACCAAAATTATCTTTTACTTTTTAAAGTAAAAGTATGTGCTTAAAACTTTTTTTTATAATTTTTAATCCAATGAAGTTGTGACTTTGCAAGATGGTTTCTTCGTCAGTAGGCCTGACTAAATTGTTTAATTGCATTGGAGTTAAATTAACAGGAGTTTGTCATTAATAAATCCATCACAACTACTGTTTTGCTCAATGGCTTCAGTTGAATCTGTCCCTACAGTTGATCGATTGCTTGCCCTGGTTGCTTATCGATTACATGACCGCCGGCAGTTCTACTCGGGGAGGATCCAGTAGTCTTAATAGTTCAAATCATTGGTTAGCTGACACCTCCCACTACTTCATCCTGTCGGTGGAACCGGTCTGCGCGCCCTCCCCTGCTGAGGAAAAAATCAGTCTTGAAACTTTGTGAACGCACCCTGTATTATACATCTTCAGTCGATATGAGAAACGTCAATACAACATCCAGACTACGATTTCGGCAACATATGTTTGGATCAATTTGCAATGCTCTTCGAATTATACTATGCATGAGTTGAAAATATTGAGGATGTGAAAAAAATTGATGAAGCAGTATATCAAACGATGCGATTGATCATGCTCACTGATGGCACGAAAATATCAATAAGAAACTTTCCTGAAGTGGTACGCGTGCCGTACTTCGTGGCCGCAAACGATCCAGAAAATTATATCTATAATACTCCTACAATACAGAATGAGTCTAAATTCACTGGGTATACATGTAGCTGTTCTTCGGAAGTTGTGTGTAAAAAGAAAGATGTGACCAATAGGATAGGTGCTTTATCTTTTGGGACGGTTTTGGAGTTTGGCCACCATCTTGAAATCCATCATTTTGGGTCAAAATTAATTTTCTTAAATGGGAAGGGGGTCATGTGATATATCACATAACACCAGTGTTTTACTCAGGAGTTCATTCTGCAATCAGATTTCAGTTATCTGTTGTTCACATGGTATTAACAAAAACATTGACACTTTCCAAACGAAAACACTTTCCATAACTGAAAAATAGGTTGCAGCAACTAAAGGATGGACACAGAACTCAAGGCACTTTATCTATTCATTACACAAGCATACAAGAAGGTTGGGACTAATGATGCCACAGAAGATGCGTTACTGGAGGTGACGTTTGCTTTGGATTTTCACAGAATACACAAGTGGTTTCAAATGGCCCCAGAGGTAAAAAATAATAATAATAATAATAAAATAAAATAAATAAAAAAAAAATCCCACAAAAACTAGCAGTGTGTGGTCTGGGGAACCTGGTGGCCACTCCACAGGACTCCAACGGGCAATCCAATGACCAGGTCATAGCCCATCGAGCCATTGACGGACATGACGTCCGTAATGTGGTTGTGCACCATCCTAGAAACAAAGCTCGATAAACAGTGTTCTATAACATTCGCAAGTACACGTCAGCATTTAGAGTACCGGGTATGAAAATTGGTTCAATTAAACGGGTGCTCTATATCGCACACTATACCATAAGTTTGACATCACTAACGACTTTGGATGGATCTCATGTTCTAACGGTTCACCTCACATGTTATGTGCAAATGAAGGACCCAGAGCTCAGATACAGAATTCCTCACTGTAATGGTTGCTGCATCTGAATTTTGATTGGATGTCACTTGTCGGTACGCAAAATCCGTGCTATGGATGACTGGCTGAGTCCACACTCAGCTGCAAGCCATTTTGTGCTGCGTTTTTGGCTCTTGCAAATGCCAACACCATTGTTGGTTGATATTTTTGGCCGGTCTGTACGAGCTTTATGTTCAACAACAGTCCAAGTAGCTCTGAAATGTGATATCACATATGCGATTACTCTTTTTCGGGGTGCTGGGCGTTGAAATCAGCAGCAATGATATGGTAGGGGCTTTCCCTGGACATCAGGATTAGCTCCATCCTTTCCTCCTTCTTTAGTGCCATCTCCACTAATGGTAGAGTGTCAATGTTTTTGTTAATAACTTGTGAACCACAACAGATAACTAATATCCGATTGCAGGAATGAACCCCTGAGGAAAAAAATGGTGTTATTTTTTTGCCACCAGAATTGAATGGCAGCGTTTACCTCGCCGTCAGAACCAACTCATGTCCCTTAAGGGGCTCTTTCTTCTTTGGGAAACGGTGAAAGTGGCAAGGTGCAAAGTCTTTCATCTTTGAACTTCAGTCATTCATCTTTGAACTGTAGGCGCTGCAACGCCTTTGGTGTGTGGCGACTCGCGTGCGGGCGGACGTTATCGTACTCCAGAAGAGGGTTCCAAATCTGCCATTCAATCCTGGTGTCGACAACAACTCCGGAATTCCTTTCCAACGAGTTCACCCAACTAGTCACGCGTTGGCGCAATGCGTGGAAAGGGATGGGAACTATGTCGAAAAGTGAATAGTGCATTACATAGAGGACAAATGTGAGTATAAGATACAAAAAGAATTTTGAAAATCGGTTAACAAATAAAAAAGTTACAGCCATGGAGGCATTACTTTTCAATACGCCCTCGTATATATGTTGCTATGAATTCATAAGATATTGCAATAAAGTGAAAATTATTACAAATATTGCAAAAAATTACAGAGACGCCTACAACTATTGTAATAACGTTGAAATTCTATATAGTATTTATCATAAAAAATATCATAAAATATTAGCCTGTTTTAATTTTTATTTTATTGCATTTATGAATTTATACGGCTAATATTATCCTCACATATTGGCTTTATACTTCATTATTATTATGAACATTGATTATGTTTATTTATTATTAATACTTTGTTCGAAGTTATTATTATTACAGCAGTTTTATTAATTGTAATAAATTGTAACTAACTTTTCCAAATGTGTAGCATTAATTATAAAACCCTTCGATAAGATAATAAACTGCAAAAGAGCCTATATATAGCAGAGCAGAATGAGTAAATATGCTTGAGGGGGGGGGGGGGGGGGAGGCATCGATACGCATTACCGCTTGTGATCTAGTATATTAAAAGGAAATGTGGCATTTCTTGAATTGTAGATTGTCGGCGTCATTCATAATATTCATCTTATCCCATATTAGCTGCTCGATGCTAAGATAAAAGTGCTTAACGTGTAGCATTTCTCTACGATGCGAGCTCGCCATGTTCGCTCTTCGGCGGAGCGACCAACGTGATTTCTCGACCAATCAACAAGCGGATCATTTCCTTTCTCCAGACGCAAGTACCTCAGAGACCCAAAACTTCCGTTTCGTTTCTCCTTTTGGGGGCTATGTTGGGGGCTAAGTAGATGTTGCCCTCGCTTCGCTCATGTAGTGAGGGAAAGCCAAAGATGACGGGCAGAAATTCTCAAACAGGAGAGTGGAAGAAGAATAATTCTGTCACAGAATAAAGTTTTTATATAAAGGATGCTGACTGAAATGTAGTCTATTATGCTAATTTATTCTTCCTCCACTCTCCTGTTTGATTTATAGAAGTCTTCTGTCTCCAGTTTACCATAGATCAATGTCACTCTTTGGGAGTAGACATAACGGATTATTTTTGGGGCATCCCAATTAGATTTAGCACACAATCGACCACTCCGGCAGTGTATTTTATTCTTGGCATGCCCGTATATTGATTGCTTTGATTGTGACCTTCTTTCAACTTTGATGCTAACACTTCCCTGATTCTCCTGGCATATCCTGCTTTCATTTTGTTCTTAATTATTTTGTTACATACGAAGCTAGATTCAAGAATTTCCAAGTATTTATAACTTTCCTCTGTTTTCAGTGCTCCAAGAATCTTTCCTCTTTTGATTTCAAGCACTGCGCATTTTTGAAATACAAATTTCATTTTTACGTCCTCGCTGTATTGATCAGCGATGTGATTTTTCTCCCTTGACTGTTCGTACGGTTTCAGTCATCCACGTAGATTCACAGTCCTAAAACTGATAAAAGGTTTAATAAGTGTCATTTCAATCGGAGGCACGTGGAAATGGAATCATCGAGTAAAATAAAAACTAAGGGCCACGTGGTCTCTTCTCGGTCATTCTCTCCCGTTGAGATTAATGGTTCAGCCGAGAGGTCATTAGTTAGCGAGAACAAAAGGCACCCAATGAGACGAGGTAATGAACGCAGGGCCGTAGCCAGGACGTTATCTTGGGGGAGTCGATTTTCAAAAATTCCACTGACTCGGACCTTTTTCCATAATGGGTTGGTCGTCGACCCCCCCCCCCCCCCGACTATGGGCCTGGAACGGTAGATGAAACGCTTTGCGTCGCCGTTTTCGAGAGTGATGCCTTATAGGAATGATGGAAAACAGAGGTTCTTGCGGAGAAGAAAGAAGGAAACGAAGCGATACCGGCAAGTTCCAATGGTTACATTAGGAAGCGTGAGGATAGACCAGGGAGACAGCAACTCGATTACGACTGCTCGTGGTACGAGGTTAGCGACCGCTGATAAGAACGGAAAACGACAGAGAGGATTATCGAGAGAGCGACGAAAGACGTCGAAGGAGTTCCGTCACCGTTATCATATCCTGTCTGAAAATTCCTCCGCCACGTCTTGTCAACGACTACCGTTACAGAATCTGGCTGCAAGTTAGTGGATTTTCCACTAAAAATAGATTTAGTGGATTTTACAATAAAATTATACAAAAATCCATTAAAATCCACTAATGAGTCACTAGATGGCGGGAATTTTAGTGGGTATACGTTATCGATTTAGTGGGCTGGCACTTCTGGTTTTTGGGAGCACTGATTAGCAAAGTTCCGCCGGGAAGCCTCAACCCGCCATTGATCTGAGACACCATAGAGCTGATAAGTATGATGTCACTTCCTGGCCAGTTGCCTAGCGATTCCAAACATTAGGTTTAACAATGTGGTGTAAGGCCATAGAAAAGCATAGAGAAGTTAAACCTAAGTTTGGAATCGCTAGGCAACCGGCCAGGAAGTGACGTCACCACTTACCAGCTCTATTGCTCCGCGACATGGACGCCATAATTCCAGGACGTCAGGAATTAGCAGCGATGCAATAAGCAGGCAAAGAGGGGTCTCCGCAGTCACGTGTCCAAGAGGCTCTTCACACCTTGCTGTTCCATGCTGGTTTTAATTTAAGTCTTAGTATTGTTATTTAGGATACTAGTCTTAATTCCAGCTTCATTGAATATAGTAACTGCATTGTTCTTTGCTCATGATCGTTCTATAGCAAAATTCACCAGTCCGCCCACTACCTATTTTTGGCAAGAAGCCGAGAAAGGTCTTCCTCTTACCTCAATTGTTATTTATCCACCACGGAACCTTTATCCACGAAGAACACAAGAGTTCCATTCAAATTATATTGTTTAATTAAAGTAATCTATTATGTAAAATAATTCTTTACTGGAACGCTTTATTTGTCGAAGAATGTTATTATCACTCATTGAATTTCAGTTAATTAAAAATAGTTCATTTCATTAATACTCTGCTTCAGATCCCCTCCTTCAGACAACGGGCATTATTATACGTAATAATATCTAAGAACTTAAGAACTATTGAGGTAGCGCCTGAGATTATAAGCAGTTCCAAGTAAAGTTTTTCCACTAGCTTTCAAACTTCTGTTTGTAAATCCCGATCTTCGTGATCTTTCCCTGATTGTCTTCAATCCGTGAATCACCCAGTATGGCAATATCAATGAGCCTGACTTTTCCCCCCTCAAAAATAGATATGTCAGATGTCTGTCTGTTTGTATTCTGAAGTTCCACAACATCGTACCCTTCTCATTTAACAGAACTTCTGACTTGATGTTCCCAGTGGTTTTTGCTATATTGAATTGGGATGGCTACATGCTTCTGTTTTTCACAAGTGTTCAATTTTTATTTGTAAGTCTCAATACTTCGTGAACTTCTCCCACTGTCTATCTTCAATTACGCCACATTATTTTTATACGGGGTGAATTTTAAGTATACTGACAAACTTGCAGGGGGGGGGGGGGATAGTATGGCTGATTCTAAGCAAAAACAGTTCATATGAACAGGGTTCCGAATTTGAAAGATAACTGAGATATGAACAGAATTAAAAATGCTGCCACCAAGATCAACGTGTTAATAACTCAGGTTCTATAATATCTAGGAAGATGATATTTGGGAGAATTATAGGGTACATAAAACTGTCAAACCGTTAAAATTTGATCGAATTCCAACGAGTAGTTTCCGAGTTACGCATTCAACATCGTAAAACGTGCTGGTTAGTACTAAAATGTGAGCAAGCGTTACGATTTTGAATGGGTAATGCGGAAACTACTCGTTGTAATTCGATCAAATTTTAACGGTTTGCACAGTTTTATGTACCATATTATTCCCCCAAATATCATCAACCTACACGTTATAGAACCTGAGTTATTAACTTGTTAGGACCGATAGGTACTTATGTTTTCACAATGTGCGTCAAATGAATCTGAAGCCACTGAACAGTTTTAATTACTTGGTACGAGTGAAGGAGGTGAAGATGAAAGCGAAGAGTCTTGTGTATAGTTTATTTTCTAAACTTCTCTCTCAAGTTTCAAATTTTCTCTTAACTTTCGATTTTCTCGCAGTGCAATCTGTTGGATTTTTGCGTTTTAACGCTCGTATCAAGAGCAGATCTCCTGCTTGTTACGAGTGTGCTCTTTTTCATTATAAGAAGGGGTGAAGGGTTTGCTCATTTAATGAAATTTTGCTCGTATCTATTGCCATGGGAAGAATAAATGCATGGAATCTAATAAATCCACTCTAGATTATAATATTGGACTAAAAATAATAAATAATTGCATTTATTATTAGCAAAAGCACATGGAACTCCAGCCATCTCAGCTTTATGTTAAAAGGGGCGGATCGCCTGCTGCCAACCTTCCAGGTGACGTCACAATCCCAGAAGGCAATGCGAGTGCTTTTGAGAGAAATAGGCCGATAGAGGCCACTTTCTAGGAGGTGTTGGTAGCAGGGTTGCCAACTTACCGGTTTTTAGATAGGAATATTTATTGTTGGATATTGTTATAATACTAGCTAAACAATGTACAGATGTAATAATTATTACACGATTGGCAACGCTGGTTGGTAGTTTCGAAGCCGACGCGATATAATCAAGCCGTGGCACTGATTTTGTGACATCATGCAAACAGATGGATTTTGTGACGTTTTGCAAAAATAAATTTAAGAACAAAATAAGGAAATATAAAATTTAAAGTAAAATGATTTATTAAAAAAGTAAATGACCCATGTTTGGCATTAATGCATTTTATTCTACTGTATTTACTTAGTTATCTAAAATACAAAATTCATATTTAAAATACGTTACGAAAACCGATGGGATTTCAACAATGCCAAGTGACGTAGTGCCATGGCTTTGTATAGATCGCGTCGGCTTCGGTAGTTTGCACGATGGAGACAATGACGATTGGATTGTTGTTCGGACCCAGATGATCAGGTGACTTTTTCGCTTCGAGGCCTGTCTTTCTCGTTGGCCTCGAGTTTGCACCAATGACGTATATTAAAGATAGACTCCGAATCCTATTGTTGACAGCGGCAAAAAGTGAAGCAAATTGAGCCATGATAGTTCTGGGCAGGAGTGAGCCGTGGAGTAATTAGCTGTCTGGCTGCTTTGTTTTTGAAGATTTTGGGCCCGAGGAATAATTAATTCAAAACTATTCCTCAAAGTTGTCCTGCGTACAACTGTACAAACAGACACGAAAAAGGACCAGGAATCATTTTCCATAAGCATAAATCAAAAATACGTAAATAAAATGTAAATACATAACTGAAAGACGATCAGTTAAAAGAAACTGAAATTGAAATTGAAACCATCAGCGAAAAATTGTTTATAAAATATAATAAAATTCTTCAAATACAAAGTAAACGAAAAGATAAACGGCGTGATTTTACGGTTTTCCCTTCACCGGAAGCCAGACACGTCTGAGCGATTATCTGTATGATGTACGGTGACGCCATCTGTAGAGAAGATTCTAAAAGTGGGCGACTTGTTTTGAAGGGGATTGAGAAAAACAGGGGCTTGATTTTTTTTGGGGGGTTCATTCTTATGTTGGTTAGGCTAACTGAGGTTGGGTTAACTTAGGATGGTCCATAAAATGAGCTCCCAGAAGTTTCTGGGAGCCATTTCTTGGCCAATAAAAATATTTAGTCCGAGTACTGTTGGCACCCCCCTGCATGTGGATTCCGACATTACAGGGCGTGTTTTGGCGGTCTCTTCCCGTCGTGCGTTAGCTGTTGCCATAGCAACCACACAATTGGCATGTCGCGGTCGTTTCGAACTATTTGTGAATTTCAGATTTTCTTTTTTCTGCTTTCTGGATAATTAGCCATTATCGAAAGGAACCATGTCTTAAAGGTAAGCCAGCATTTTTTTGAGCGTTCTGGTGTTGGGTTAGGTTAACTGAGGTTGGGTTAATTTAGGTTTAGCCATAAAATGAGATCCCGTAACTTTCTGGCAGCCATTTCTGTGACCACTAAAAAATACGGATCATTAGCCTCCTGTAACCGGCCGAGGGGAAATCAACTGCCCCCTGTAACCAAATAGGTTGGGGTATATATCAATTATTTACCCCCGGAGGGGGACGTCGTAGACAGAACGCCGAAGGCGTTCGAGTAACGGAAAACAGTGACCAATGAGCCTCATTGAATGAGGCCCGCAGGGCCGACGTGAGGCGCGAAGCGCCAGGAGTGGTAAAAGTTTGTTAAATTTAAAGGTAGTTTTTTCCACAGATTAAGGAGAAAACATTAAAAATTTGTTTTTCTCCTTAAATCTGTGGTTTTTTCCTTAGATAACCGCTCTCACTGGAACTACTTTTAGATTTGGTCACGTTTGTTCAATTCAGTTGTAAAAGCAGACAGCAGAAAAGCCAACAATAGGCGGCGCCAGCATACGGCAAGATAATCGCTTAGATGTTTCTGGCTTCCGGTGAAGGGAAGATGGTAAAGTTTCGATAAACTTATCACTCCGTGATCGGCGTGTGAAAGAATTATTAATCAGCTACTCTCATATTTAGCCATGTGTTTTGCATTATCTTCACTCACTTTCGGCCATGGCAGTTCTGGGCATGGAGCTTCCCAATTTGCTTCAAGTAACAACAATTGCTTCGGAGTCTATCTTTAATATACGTCATTGGTTTGCACACCTTGGACGCCCTTAGCTACGCCTGTGTCGCATTATAAGTATTTAATCACGGCGCTTACGTAAACATTGTTTCGTAGGTATTTCTCGAGTACACGCGGATTTCGTAGATATTTCTCTATTATTGGTATAAAAAATGAAAGACGAAGGCCTAAATCTAATGTCCTGTCAACCGCTACCATTTTATGTAAGGCATTTGGGGATTCATTGGATATTATCCTTATTATTATTTAATAATTTAAATTTTGGAAGGTCGATCGTGCCATTTTAATTAGGTAATTAAGCCAATTTTTATATTTAAATTCTCCTTACAGGTGTTCATTTCAGTCATTTCCAGTTTGGCCGTTATTGAATATTCTAGCATGGGAATGATGTACAGTGTATAAGTGTATAAGTGTAAAGGAAAATGTACAAAATCTGGTTCGCACTGAACTAGAGTCCAAACAAGCTACAGAAGAAGCTGCTCCGAAGGAGAAGCCAAAGGCAAACGGCGAAGAGCAGTTACCAGTGACAGAAAACACAACCGTCGACGATCCTGTAATTGTTGTGGCGGCAGTATCCATGCAGTTACCAAATTTAACCAAAAAGTTTGCGAACAACTGGAAAAAAAATCTACTGCTAAAAGAAAACAAAGAACTAGCGAAGGCGCTCCGACGGAGAAAAAGCCCAAGTTACCAAACGACGTAGACGAGTCTGTAGAAACTCTTGGCGCAAATACCTCTCCGAATAAGGAACCATCGTAATAAAAGTTTGTCACGTAGATTGATTAAGCTTATAGAATTATCATTAATACTTAGTTTTTGTAATACGTGAAGAAGTACTGAGAAGAAACTGAGATAATTTTGAAATAAGGTTAGGTTAGAATTAAATACATGTACAGTCATGGACAAAAAAACGCTCCCTCACTCTGTGCTGCTATGTTTTTAAATGAGCGTTTAAAATAGGATGGTATGATTTTATTGGTTAAAAATTTAGATAATTTTCTGACCGAACTAAACGATACCAGACACGTAGTGGCAAAGTAGTAAACGCTCATTTAAAAATATAGCAGCACAGAGTGAAGGAGCTTTTTTTTTGTCCATGACTGTACATAGAAATAAATTTAAATAATTAAAAAGGTAATAAACTTTAAATTCAATAATACTAATTAACACAGTGGAAGATTAATCAATTACAGGGTGATTCAGTCAATTTCTGACCATTTCAGTACTATGATTTATTGACCCATTAATGTTTACAAACTTAGCATTTCAGTATGATATTTTAGGCAGTTCGGAGTTTTTATTCCCGTGGAAAAGTCTTGATGATATGCTCAATGTGGCCACCACGAACGTTTTGAACTGCTCGCAGCCGAATGGTGAAGTTGTACATAACTCTATCCAGGATTTCTGCATCCACAAGGGTGCAGCAGTCGACGATGCTTTGTTGCAGCTGGTCTAGGGTTCTTGGTGCTGTAGTGAACACACTGCCTTTAAGGAACCCCCAGAGATAAGAATCACATGGGTTTAGGTCAGGACTCGTAGGGGGCCAAAGAAAGCCACCACCGAATCGATCTGGAAACCTGTTTGAAATGACACGATTTCCGAATTTCTGATTGAGAAAGTCTAGCACTTCATTAGTGGTGTGAGGCCTAGCCCCATCCTGTTGAAACCATTAATGTCGAAGCGGTATACGCCTCCTTCGCAGCTCGGGGATGAAGGTTTCCAACATGTTAAGGTAAGCCTGTGACGTTACGGTGCCCTCAAAAAAGAACGGACCAATGATGCCTCTTTTGGAAATCGCGCACCAAGCCATAACCTTTCGTGGATGAACAGGTGACTTATGGATCTCATGAGGGTGCTGGGAACCCCAAAAACGAACGTTGTGTTTATTAACGTCACCTGTCAGATGGAAGAAGGCCTCATCTGACACCCACAGGTTGTCCACAATGTCCATATTGGCTTCCATTTTTGCTCCAAACTCCATCGCAAATTGTTGTCGCTACTGTCTTCCAGTGTCTGTTAACTCCTGATAAACATGGATCTTATACGGGAACAGGTGTAAATCCTTTCTCAAAATTCGCCACGTCGTTGTATACGACAGCCCTTCTTCAATGGATAGGCGGCGAACAGATTTTTTGGTAGGGGAATCGACCAACCTTGTGCGAACATTTTCGACAACTTCGGCCGTTCGAACACGAGCTTCGCTCCCGCCTTTTTTCTTGCCTTTAACACACCAGTGGCACGAACTTGCTTGACAAAATCCATGATTGCTTGCCTGCCTGGTGCGTCTCGACACTTATACTCCTTCCGGAACTTTCTTTGCACGGTTACAGGTGATTTTGTCTCGAAATACCATTCGACAACCTTGCATTCCTGCTCTGTTGATAAAGCGGGCGCCATTTTTCAACAATACGATTTTCATGCAGCGCCGTTGCAACAATACAAACTCCAACTATTTAGTAATTCGATATGGCGCTCATATTCTTTCAGTTGTTTATCCCTAATGCACGTCATTCGAGTGAAATGGTCAGAAATTGACTGAATCACCCTGTATAAACTTTTCTGACGATCACACTAGTTCCAAAGTGTATCGTTGAGAATACATCGTTATGCGAGAAATTTGCCTGAGAAGATCATACGCTGTGTCTTACGTGAGCGAACTTGGAGCGAAGCGAATCTTAGCGAAAATATCAAGGGCATTATTTCTGTGAGCGAATCCTAACGGCAAGAGATTGAGGCGGCAAAGAGGGGGGGGGGGGGGGCGAAGAGAACAAACCAGTTTGTTGTTTTCACGAGAATGAAGCGGTGCCAGCCATAATGATCGAGGAAAACTTGATTTCCTGGGTACAGGAAAGACCAAATCTGTGGGATAAAAGGAATACAAATTAACATAATCATCTTTTAAACCACCGTGAATGTTTTAATTGTATCTTTTAATATGGTGCAGTGTTAATTTCATTTCCATTAGGGTCGAAATTACATACCGGTATTTAAGATATATTTAAATTCCAATTATGCAATAAGTGCAAGAAAAGCATTTTTGGTACATACTGGGTGTTCCAAAATGATTTTTACAACTATATTTCAGTAATGGGGATAGTTAGAAAGGTGCGGTTTGCGGCATGTTCACACACACCTAAAGTTTTGTTGTTTTTGGACGACACGTTTCCAGGTAGCTGGATTGGCAGAGGAGGGCTAATTTTCTGGCCTCTAAGGTCTCCAGACATAACCCCATTAGATTTTTTTCTTTGGGGCTTTGTGAAGGATACACTCTACCATAACTCGGTGTGGCACCTGCAGGAACTGTCTAATATCACAGCAGCAATTGCAAACGTTAATGAGGACATGCTAGGTCGGACATGGGAGGAAATGGAATATCGCTTAGATATCCTGCGTGCTACAGATGGCACAAACACTGAACTCTGTTATTAAAACGGCTAGACTTACAAATTGTGTATTAAATTTTGGTCGTCGCTCATAATAGCTGGTAACATCTAACTTCGCACTCTCATAACACCGCCTTTTCGAAATGTGTACTAGAACTAAAACGAAAAGTTGAAAAAGCTATTAATAATATTATCGGAAGACGTTTTATGTTCCGTAAAAGATAGATTGAATTTCTAGTCAATTTAGCTACAGACCTATAAGAACGCTTAATTTAAATGCTGATAAAAGGAAGTATAGCAGAACTTGCCAAATAATTTATTTTTTTGAATGGAGATGTTTACAAGTGAAAAAGAGTGGAATAGATAAAGTTTGATCCCGAAGGGAGAGTCATGCTAGCTGATACTGTATCATTTTGGGTTTCAGTGCTCAAATAGGAAGACAAATTATTTGGAAATACAGGGTGATTCAGTTAATTTCTGACCATTTCACTCGAATGACGTGCATTAGGGATAAACAATTGAAAGAATATGAGCGCCATATCGAATTACTAAATAGCTGGAGTTTGTATTGTTGCAACGGCGCTGCATGAAAATCGTATTGTTGAAATATGGCGCCCGCTTTATCAACAGAGCAGAAATGCAAGGTTGTCGAATGGTATTTCGAGACAAAATCACCTGTAACCGTGCAAAGAAAGTTCCGGAAGGAGTATAAGTGTCGAGACGCACCAGGCAGGCAAGCAATCATGGATTTTGTCAAGCAATTTCGTGCCACTGGATGTGTTAAAGGCAAGAAAAAAGGCGGGAGCGAAGCTCGTGTTCGAACGGCCGAAGTTGCCGAAAATGTTCGCACAAGGTTGGTCGATTCCCCTACCAAAAAATCTGTTCGCCGCCTGTCCATTGAAGAAGGGCTGTCGTATACAACGACGTGGCGAATTTTGAGAAAGGATTTACACCTGTTCCCGTATAAGATCCATGTTTATCAGGAGTTAGCAGACACTGGAAGACAAAAACGACAACAATTTGCGATGGAATTTAGAGCAGAAATGGAAGCCAATTAGGACATTGTGGACAACATGTGGGTGTTAGATGAGGCCTTCTTCCATCTGTCAGGTGAGGTTAATAAACACAACGTTCGTTTTTGGGGTTCCCAGCACCCTCGTGAGATCCATAAGTCACCTTTTCATCCATGAAAGGTTATGGCTTGATGCGCGATTTCCAAAAGAGGCATCATTGGTCCGTTCTTTTTTGAGGGCACCGTAACGTCACAGGCTTACCTTAACAAGTTGGAAACCTTCTTTAATCCCGAGCTGCGAAGGAGGCGTATACCGCTTCGACATCAATGGCTTCAACAGGATGGGGCAAGGCCTCACACCACTAATGAAGTGCTAGACTTTCTCAATCAGAAATTCAGAAATCGTGTCATTTCAAACAGGTTTCCAGATCGATTCGGGGGTGGCTTTCTTTGGCCCCCTACGAGTCCTGACCTAAACCCATGTGATTTTTATCTCTGGGGGTTCCTTAAAGACAGTGTGTTCACTACAGCACCAAGAACCCTACCAGCTGCAACAAAGCATCGTCGACTGCTGCACCCTTGTGAATGCAGAAATCCTGGATAGAGTTATGAACAACTTCACCATTCGGCTGCGAGCAGTTCAAAACGTTCGTGGTGGCCACATTGAGCATATCATCAAGATTTTTCCACGGGAATAAAAACTCCGAACTGCCTAAATTATCATACTGAAATGCTAAGTTTGTAAACATTAATGGGTCAATAAATCATAGTACTCAAATGGTCAGAAATTGACTGAATCACCCTGTATAATACCGTAATTATTCTACTATAATGCGTAACTTATGTAATGCGATTCCACTTTCAGAGCTCAAAAAAACACCAGTAAAAATTGTATCCTTTTGTACAATACGATCCCCATTTATGACTCGTCGCGAGAAATAAAATATGCAAGAATTAACAGAAAAACCTGTTATGCAGTATGTAATTTGAATAAAGACCAGAGCAATTTAATTTTGCGGCCTTTTTAAATATTCATCCGTTAAATTAGTAAATGAAACATGATCGGAGGAGAAATGCAACTACCTGGACTTCTTTTTGACAGGTCACTTTCTTATTAGCTTTTGGCGAGGGGAAATTCAAATAAAAAAGTGAATTAATATTTGAGCACTGAAACCCAAAATGTTTACTGACTTTAACATTGACCTCAGTAAACCCTCTGCCTCCCTTACCCGACTTCTTGATCCAATTAATCCTAATAATCTTTTATGGGCCTTAAATGAAGCCCTGCAGAAGTTATATGATTGGAGCAAGCTGACTCCATGGGAAACGAATTACTAGTTAATTTGAATTCATATTATAGAATTCAGTTTCTTTAATAATGTGAGGGGTTAAAAGATAACTCTTCATTTTTCATTTAATATAATGAACATAAGAAACTGACAATTTTTTTTAGTTATACGAAAGCAATGTTCTTTTTTCAGCACAATGTCCCTTGTTCTCCGCACATTTGTTATGGGAATCAGCCTATCTCCACGACTGAATCGTTCAAATACCTTGCCTCACCCTATCTCACGATTTATCTTGGGGTTTGCACATCGATTCTCTGTTAGTTAGTCTTAACAAGAAGCAAGGAATGATTTCAAGGTTGCACTACCTACCTCGGGATATTTTAATGCTGCTACCACTCATGGATACACTCGCATATGCTATTGTATCATTTTTGGGGGATCAACTACCTGCCATAATTTAACTAGACTATTGAAATTGCAAAAGTGGTTTTTGCGCACTCTATTGAACGTCCCAAAGCGGTCCTCGGTCTCCCATAATTTTGCATCATTGGGTATTCTTACAGTCTACCAGGTTTATAAGCTACAACTTTCTGCTTTTGTTTACAAGTCCCTTAGTGTCCAACTTTTGGTCTTTCCCCCATTTGATATACGGTTAAACATGGATAGACACACTTACCCAACGAGACAGGCTGGGGATATACATCTTCCTATATCTCGTCATTGCTTTCGTAGTAAAAGCTTGTCTTATGCAGAGGTTAGGTATTGGGCGTCCATTGCCTTTAGTAATCCGTACTGCGGAACCATACTCCATTTTCCGAAGAGCTCTGAAAAAGCACGTTTTGTCTTCTTCAACTCCCATATCCTCTCCTATTCTACCCAGGTAGTGCTAGATTTTAATCTTGGTAGCATTGATACTAAATTTAAGTCCTTTTGTTCCGTAATTATTACTTTGCCTTGATTATTTTAACTTTTGTTTGGACTGTAAATATTATTTTACCGATATGTTTTATACCAATAGTTGTTATTTCGATTGACTGGTTTTTTCACTGTTATTTTTAATCTAACTAGTTTTGAGTTTTTTCTCTTTGGTCTATGAGTCTATCACACTTCCAGCGTTTGTGTGTAACAATGTGGTAGCATTACTTTTTCGGGCATTAAACAGCTGTGCCCTCGGCCCATATTGATTGTTTAACTATTACCAATTAACTCACATTATATTGCTGTTAGGCTACGGCCATGCAGACGCGAATTTAGTGCGAGCGAGCGATTTCTGACGTCATCACATTCGCAAGCTATGTTTAGCGAGCGAATTTTTAAGTTCTCTCTCTCGTCGTTTCTCGCCGTATGTGATTATACAGAAGCGAATTTTTCTCACAAACATGGCTGCCATTGCACATGGAAATACACATCTTGTAATAAAAATGGACTACTGCGCATGTGCAGCGTTGAGCGAGATTTGGCAGACAGCGAGAAAATCAAGCAGTGTCAGATACGAGCGAGAAACGTATTTTCGCTCTCGCGTGCGATGTCTCGCGTCTGCATGATCGCATCTATGCGAGCGTGATGACGTCAGAAATCGCTCGCCCGCTCTAAATTCGCGTCTGCATGGCCGTAGCCTTAGTGTTGTTGACTAACCTTTTGTTTATCTGTACTTTATTGTATTCTACGCTTTACCCCCGGGATCCAACTCGTCGGTCTATGACCATACACGACCAGCGTTGCCAACCGTGTAATAATTATTACATTTGTGTATTGTTTAGCTTGTATTATAACAATATCCAACAATAAGTATTTCCATCTAAAAACCGGTAAGTTGGCAACCCTGTACATGACCCCGGGTGGTAAAGATGCATACCTAATTTTTTTATAATAAATAAATAAATAAGTGTACTGTATAATGAACTGTACATTGTATATACTGTATAATTAATGTTCTGTGATGTATACATGTATTATACACTAGCTTCGTTTGAAGTTCATCAGATCAAAATTCGATTAAACTCCCGTGGTCACTAAAAAGAGTGCTCTTGGGAATCCAACCTCCTCCCCTGGTCGTTCTTTTATCCACATCATTGGTTGAGAGTCTCTCAATTTCCTGTTCCTGATAAAAAGTTTCTATAAAATGCGATTTCTGGACCTTGGAAGTGAAAAAATGGAAATATAATTTAATTACCGCAATTCCACTAAAAAACCCACAGGATTTTAAAAAACCCCACTAACTCATTCCACTGAAGACATGTCTCCACCAAATTTCCCACTAAAGCCAAAAAATTACACTAATTCTAGTGGAAAAACCACTGATCTGCCAACAGTGTTCTTTTATCTTCCTTGAACACTGCGTTCTTCCCTGACCATGCCTCGGGTCACTGTTCCACTGCTCGTCATTTGGTGTCGCTAGATATATAATGTCGAGAAGAGAATAGTGATTAAGCTTACATTTAAAATCGATAGATGGGTTCTTTAAACAGGTATAAATGTTTAAAATACTATTTTTAAACATAAAACCACATTGTATATCCGTTCCTATTGAAAACACTGAGGCACAATTTACAGTTCCTATTGAAACGTCTGTAAAGCTCGTTTAAAACGTCTGAAGGCAAGTACGCCAACTGGCGACAAAACCACAAAGCTTCACACAAAGTTCAATTCAAGGAGACATGGAATTTTATTTAATTATTCAAATTTTTTTTAGTACGTATTTGTTAATCCAACTTATTTTATTAGATATCAAATCAGTTTTCGATTGACATTTTAGGTAAATTTAGAATGCTTTAGAGAGAACTCCGAGACTAAGAATGATGCACTGCAAGAGTCTATAAAAGCAAATTCACAATCCCCATTAAGCCTGTTTTGGGGATAATATCGATCACGTGATCCACCCCCCCCCCCCTCCTCATAATTCCTCCAGTTTTCATTATCATAGTGTTATCTGTTATAATACTGTATTGCCATAAAGATTTCTAAACTGTTTTTGAATATGTAAAATAAAGCCAAATTTAAGCTACACTTTATCATGTAAATTAAAATAATGTGTATGCATATTAAATAATGCATTAGAATATGCATTATTGTGTGTACTTATAGTTTTATTATTTTAAAACTTAGCTCGCATAAGGACTTTTTTTTCTCTTTAATTTTATTTATATAAAATAAGTATATTGTTTTATATATTTCTAAAAAATTAATTTAAAAAATTATTATATTTATATGATTAATTTTAAATTTCTTTTCTATTATTAAAAAAAATATTTGAAAACGAAATTATATGATTGCAAAATTAATTAATTTTTTTTTTTTTTTTTTGTTATTCACAGTAAATTCTTCAAGTCAAGCTGCTGGATTCTGCTTTTGATGAGACTGAAGTGAATGCATTTTTCAATTGCTATACTACAACCTGTTTCCAATACTTTCCGGTTTCTTATTGTCTAACTTTAATCATCTCACTAGTTCAGTGTACATCACTGTGCTTCCAATACAAAGACGGCAGCAGATTTATATCAAACTGAAGTCTGTGTCCACAAGTATACACTGTATAATAGAGGGCCATTAAATTGCCCTATTAATTCTGACCTCACAAATGTTAGTTGGAATTCAGCATTTATTGATCATGTTAATATGGGATGGTCACCATTGAATTGTTGGATTTGAAAGGTATTTTAATTACTTGTTAGACAATAAGAACCCATGTGTGGAATGAGAGGGGTATATCATGAATAGTGCAAGTCATCAGTGCACAAATTTGTGATACACCTTTTGCATTTCAGTTTCTTATTGTGTAATACAATTAGGAGAAATTAAACAAATTTCAACCCAATAAGGAATTGTGAACATAATCTGTAATGGTAAACAGCATCCCTCTACTGACATGGGAGTCTGTGCTATAATAGCTATCAGTTGTATATGGGTCTGCTACTGATCAGAGATTAGCATTTATGTGACCCAGGCCTTGTCAACATTTTTGGTTTAAGGCTATTACTGTTTTGAAATTTAAGAAAGCGGTTTTAATTTAAAATTAAATGTCTTATGTATTAATAAGGTCTAAAAATAAATACAATACACACAGAAAGACTTTTGGAGCCATACATTCGTAGTTTATTGATGATCTTTACACTATAGTCCCAGATAGAAAAAATGGAATTAAAACATATAATACAAATGTCATCCAGCACAATACAACGCCAAGTCCAGAGAATGGGGTTTGATTTTTTTCTTTAAATCTTAATACAGTTTTTTTTTTTTTAAGATTTATTAATGAATATATAATTTTTTTTTTTGTAAGTTTTGTATTTTGGTGGAGTGAAGAAAAGGCAGAGCTATGAGCTACATTGAAATTATTAGCGCTATTTACAAATTGGCAATTACTTTTTTTTTTCCATATGAGAAATAGAAAAACAGAATTTGTTCAAAATAAAAGAAAGAAAAACACATTTTCATACATAAAAGGAATGAGAAGCAAAAAGGAAGGAAATGTTTCAAGAACTGACATACAGGTAATAAACATTTCCTAAATTAAGTGATATGGTTATTTGGGCCAATTTATTTTCAACTTATTCAAATTCCTGAAACATTTTCTTCCTTATGCTTTCTGGAATTGAAATCGTTAATAAATAAGAGAGGACAAACGATTCACAGAAATTAAAAAAAAAAAGAAAAAAAAAAGGATTGGCCTGATCGGTAGACATGCAGTAGTTGACGATAACATTGAACGCTCAATTGTGTGCGATTGGATGAGATACACCACAAAGTGACGAGGAAAACAAAAGGATATACTCGTTAGGAAAATATTTCTTTACATTTTGGTATGTTGTGAGGGACAAATTTCTTATTTTCCTTAGAACTTGTGGTCCCCTTTTTTTAATTGAATTTTTTGGACAAATTGGTGACTTGACTTGCCCAAATGCAGTTCTCAGCCCATCTCGCTTTATTATCATCAACTAGTTGTGCCAAATTAATATTTAAAAATGGAAAACGACATTCTATTATACTTTTCATTTTGATAATCCCGTAAATAAATACTGGCCCAGAGAAAAAAAAAGAAAAAAGTTGTACTCCCTCTTAGTTTGAACCTTCCCATTACATACAGTTCACAAGAAGTAATAAGACCCTCTTCCAATAAACTGTTTGGTTGATTTCTAACCAGAGGCTCAATAAAAATAGTGAGAGAAAAGGCCAACGACATGATAGGTATGGAGACAAATAAAATGATGGTGATGATGATGATGATTATCCCTATCTCCCCTGTTCACACAAGTTGGGAAAAACAAACAAACTACAAAACAAAAAAAACTGTAACGGCTCTTTAGTAGAAGCATTTTGAGATTAAAACTTAAAATGTCATAATAATTTTTTTTATTTGCAAATTTGAAAACACTAATAAAATTCTTAAAAAAATTTACAAAAAAAAAAAAATCAAAAATGTTTAAAACATTTTTAATCCATTATATAATGATGTGGAATACTCTGCTTCGACACTCAACTACCCTTTTAGCCATCATTTTGACCCATTCTTGTCCAAATCATATTTTCCCTTAAACCCATTTATACGTGCAAACTCATTTTTTTTTTTTAATTTTAAATAAATTAACCCTCAAATCACATCTCTCGCTAACTCGAGTTGTTGTTACCTGGCACGTTAACATTTGTGGCTCTGCAGAGGGGCAAGCTAGTCATTTGTGGTTCTGACAAGTTATTTATAATAATAAGTAAAAACTGTTGTACAGTAAGTGTAATAAGTTTTTTCTTTTCTTATCTTTACATACAGAGGACAACAAAATAAGATAAACCTTACAAGTAACCATAAAGTACAAAAATGGCGCCAAATAATTTATCGACCATGTTTTTTGTCCTGGCCATTTTTAAAAGTTTTCGGGTTTTTTTAATATAATAACATTTATATTTCATGACAATAATTACATATAAATTTATTTGTATGCCATTAAAACGTTCTAAAATTTGCTGCAAATGGATTCAGTCCTTTTTGTGATTTTTATTTATTTTTTTTTAATTTTATCTCTTCGCATTTTTATATTAAAATCTTTTAGATTAAATAACCCATTTACACAGCAATAAAAAATAAACAAACAAAAAAACAATTAAAAGTCTTTCCACTCAACTCAGACTGATCCACAGTCTGCCCAGGGTCGTTGTGAAGGATATATACAATTATTTTAATTAAATTCTTATTACTTTCTACAGTGAATCCATAGATCACATGACCACTTATTTGCCATCAAAGGTTAAAATTGTCTCTTAGTTCATTTTTTCTTGTTTTTTTTACATAGGGCAGTCAACTATCGATTCTTTGGCTTAAGGTGGTTCTTTGTTCAGTGCCTCGATATAGTGCTGCCACTGCTTTTATCTGTTCGTTTTGTTTGTTTGTTGACAGCACTGATAAAAATTAAGTCTTTTTTTTGTTGTTGTTGTTTCACTGTCAAACAAACAATTTTTAAAAACTAAAATAATAATAATTATCTTTTTTTTTTAAAATTTAAAACCATGGCAAAGCTGGGACTACACCATTCTGTCCGGGAATATGATGTTAAAAGATGTTTGACTCATACAGCAAACAAATATAAATTAAAAACAAAAAGATTGCTAGTATACTACATAAAAATAGACCAACAGACACTGGTTGGCCCACTCATGATCGAATCGTCTCTGATGATCCTCCCATGTACTGCGGTGGGTAGATTTTTAGCATTTTAAATATCTTTGTGATGAATTAACACTTTTTTTCAGTACATTTGTTTTATACTCTTTCTAGTTTTATTTTCTGTTGTTGATGATGTTGCTGCTGCAACTGTAAAAGCACAGCCGTTGAGTCTGTGGACAAATGTTCGTGGGAAACCGTGGGAGGTGGCGATGCCATTTTTTTGGACAAGTTCAACGGTTGATTTTCACTAATGTCCACTTGTAGTTCTACGACTTGTTCTCCTGACGGAGATAGAGTTTTTGGTGCCATCTGCTGCTTGCTGTTGAACGACACATAACTGTTGACCTGCTGCTGCGGCGATATAGAATTAGGAGAAAATGCCACCACGGTAGAAGGAGCGGCAGAGCCCACTGGAGAAGGCAAGGTGGTAGGCGTCGACGAGCGTGGATCATAATACATCCGTGGCAACTGAGGCGACGGTGATGAAGCAGGCGTCACTGCCGTGCTCAGGGACGAAGCCGGTTGAGGGCTTGGGGTCGTCGAGTGTGGTCCTTGCAAGCTTACTGTCGTTATTCTATGAGGCGAAGGATGCTGTTGTATGTGTTGTGGCGACAACTGTGAATGTGGAAGTCCTATATTTGGCTGCAGCTGAACTGCAATCGTAGCAGATTGACCACTGGGAACATAAGTAGCAGATGGCCTAACTTGCATTGCCTGTGCGATAACTGCGGTGGTGGCGGTAGCAGCAGTCGTTGCAGCTGTGCCAGCAGTTCCTGATGTGGGTGCTACAAAGGACCATGCAGCTGAATATGGTGCCGTGGAGGCCAAACTGATGTTTGGTTGTGGAATGTAGTAGCTTGGTGCACAAACGACCATATTTTTTGTTGCACCCGAAGAAGATGGATGTTGTTGATGATGCTGTGGGTGCTGGTGCATTGGTTGACTGTGATGGCTAGAATTATGAGAATGATGTCCAGGAGCAATAAAAGTTGGCGAAGAAGGATTGTAAACTGAACCTGCTCCTCCAGCTGACATCATGGTCAATGGAGGGGTGCTACTGATAGCAGGAGAACCATAAAGTGTTGTCGGTACAGGAGAACATTGTTGCTGAATACCGTCCGTTTGCATTTGGCTTTCACTACGCATTATAATATTGTGGATGATATCTGTCCTTTTTAATTGTTGCTTTGTCATACGGGGTCCTTGTTCGAGAGTCCGCACAAGAGTGCTGTGCGTGCTGGCCAACGACAGCTGCCCAGAAAGTATGTTTGAAGGTACAGATGTCGAGGTGGTCTCCATGGTGGAAATGTCTGCTTCTTTACGAAGAGCTCTGAATTTTTTGTGTGGCTTATAGGCCTCATCCATGAGTAAATTAGTGTTAATGAGGGGTGGAGCCTGCAGAGCACGTTTCAATACTGGCATATCGTCGGTAGGATCAGAAACTATGATGGAACCAGAAGAGTCATTACCTTTTGTTTTATTTTCTGTACCATCTGAGTAACACGTATCCATGTCCTTTACTTTTTCATCTACGAGAGATCGTGGACTGCCACACATGCTTGTACCTGTGCTCTGTGTTCCATTTGAACTGATTTCTTTCCCACTCTCGATTCCAGAATCACCAGAAGGAGATTCCAGTTTGCGTAACTTGAATGGACATCGGGCAAGAGAGTCTGCTACAGAACCTTCATCACCAGAACTGACTCCTCCTTCTGACTGAGATAAATCTCGATGACGTTTGGGTGGAGCTAAATGGGAAGCATGCATGTGAAGCTCTGTGATCTGAGCAACTTCACCAGAACAGATGCTTTCATTGTCTCCAGTAGTTCCGCTTTTTACTCCGCTTTCATCGAGAGTGAAAGGGACAGCATCTATCGAGCGAGGACTGCTGTATCCCTCAGACCCTGGCTCCTTGCTTTCAGGCAAGCTCCAATCGCTTCCTGCACTTGTGCTTCTTTGATCAGGTGATCGAATGAGATCTCGTTCCTCCCAACTGCTCTTGGAATCATCATTGCTAGCAGAAGGGCTGTGGTGGGATTGCATCTGGGCAACTCCAAGATCTGTCCACGATCCTGGAATAGGCGTAGGTAAGCAATTGCTAATGGTTGTAGTAACAGTGGTTGCTGGAATCATCGAGCCTGTGCTGCTGGCACCAGAGTTGTTTCGGGGTTCCATTTTGAAAGCGAGAAGCTTCTCCGAATGCAGCGTGTTCAGGGTTCGCAAATCTGGAATCTTTTTCATTAGTTCGTGGAAAATTCCAGGCATCTCGGGATGACTCTGCGAGACCACGTTCTGCAGTGCTTGCATCATCTTTGATTGCATTTTCTCTACAAGCTCGGTATTCCTTAAACCTGGGCGATCTGATAAGGAGAAAAAAAAAAGAGGAGAAACATTAGTGGGGGGAATGGCTATTTTAAGATTAAAAAATTTTGTTTCTAAGAAATTTATTAATTTTTTGGATTTATTGATTTATTAGATTGAAAATATTATTTTTATTCTTTTGAAAAATTTATAAGAGAAAATTTTATAGCTTTTTATAATTTTATTTTTTATTTCCCTATTGTAGAGAAAATTATTTTATTTCATCTTGGGAGGGGGGAAGAGAAGAATATGTTTAATTCTTCCCCAGAGCAATAACCTTGAAAGCATAGGAAGGAACTCTATTTGAAAGCTTTGGTTTTCAGACTTAGCCCATGGGAAGTGAAAGAGAGAGAGAGAGAGAAAGAAGGAAAAGCAAAGGAGAGATTGAAGGAGAAGAAGAAAGAGAAGAGCGGAGCCACTCATCCTCCTCTTATCAGGTCATGGTCACTATAGATGGCTTTCTCAATGCCATCTCAAAAATAACAGGTCTTTATGAACCTCTCTCTCTCTCTCTCTTCTACTTTACTGGAATTATTCCAAGGGCATGAGATGAATAAATTATCAGTTATAGAACAAAGAAAAACATCTTTATTTAGGGTTAATTAAACCTGAAAATGAAGGGAGGGGAGGATGAATGCCATTGAGGAATAAAAGAATTTTCTATAAACGTCCAATCTTGAGCAACATAAATCTTGAGCTATTTTTCTAGTAATCTTTAAGTCTGTCTCTTCTATGTTAATGTGATAGATACTATGGCTTAGTTCAAGAGCTCATTTTCAAATGGAACCAAATCTATTGAAATAGACTTGGCTCCTTTTGAAATGAGTTCTTGGCAAAGATAACAGTTAGGAGACTTACCAGCTGTAATTATGACCACAGCACAGAAAAGACCGAGCTCGGCATCCCGCAGACGCAACATGTTGAGCCGTTCAGCAAAATCAAACATGGAATCCATGAGGAAGCGTGCATTGCTCGAGTTGTGTACGCTCTCCCGCTTCAGAACCTGACCGTTCAGACAGAGCATGGTGTTGGTGTGCGAATCGAACATGCAAGCCAACCTCACCAGCAACACTTCAAAGACTCCAGCCTGAAAAAGTGAAATAAAGAAATTTTCTTTTTAATTAATTGAACCAATAATGGGGTGTAAAAATAATCCATTTTACTTGGATAAGTCAGAATACTGAATGCTTAAAAATTATTTGGGCTACCGTACCTTGAGCAGAGTGACTTGGTCGTCCTGTGATAAGAGACTGAATCCTGGGATGCGTTTGGCAAATTCCACAACCCCACGGATAGCGGGTGAAAATCTCTCCGAAAAGTCCTCCAATATCCTCTGATTCCCGTTCTGCAAGGGTTGAGGGTTTGGGTTCAGTGGGCAAGCCTAGAATGCAAAAGTGTTCAAACATCAAGTACAAATAATTAAAAATTTTCTTTAATATCTACTATCACTAAATCTAGCTATTAAATTGGTTTACTGCCCCACTTTTCTCCCCTAACCCAATAGAAATACAACTCAATTCAGACCTATAAAGTGTGTCTAAAAGACTTGTCCCGAAGGATTTCTTTTCTATTCAGTGGCTTTGAGGGGAGAGGATGGAGATGTATGTGTGTGTGTGTGTGTGTGTGTGTGTGTGTGTGTGTGTGTGTGTGGAAGAAGGGGGGGGGGGGGTTAAGAGCACGTAGAGCTGATCGGTGAAGGTAAAGCGGCTCCCGTCAGTGAAGGTTCTGTTCCACTGACCCAAATGACGCCTTTTTCTCTTTCTTTCTTCCTTCCTTCCTTCCTCCAAACGCAAAACGGCCTCCAATGACTCCCCCACTTTGCAATCAACCTTCTTTCGGGCGACATTGGCGGCAAACGCGCTATCGAGCTGGCACCATGGCCGTCCGCAAGACAACTTCCTGTCGCGGGGGAGACACGTTCATCGAATTCCTGTAGTTAATTTTGTTTGGAAAGTATATTTTTAATATAGTGTTGTTGACGATGTAGATAGCTCGGCTTATACTCGATTAAATATTTTGTTTTTCAAATAAAAATTTGTTTTTCCTTTAAGTAAAATATGGGCAGAAATTAAAAATTATTAATAAAAGCCTGTCCTTCGCCAGAATCTATAAATCCTGGACCCCTACATGCAAACATAGTATAGATGATAAACAACATTTCCTCCTTCGCAAACTTGGGAAAAAAAAATAATTAAAAAATCAATAACAGTGTAGGCGGCCTTTTGCTCTAATTTTATTTTTTTTATTTTACATTTTTACGCCCGACCTTGGAGCCGCTTTTAATTCATAAATTTCATTTAAGTTCCACGAACAGATATATACATATACCTCCACACCTCTTCACAAATTAAGGTTAAAAGAGGGGAGCACGGCGGCGGCGGCGGCCAGGTAAAGCGAGCGAGAAGAGGAGGAGGCCATTCAATTTGTCGTGTGAATTGTCGTTTCGTGAGCCGATTGGAAACGACTTCAAATGGAAAGGAGGGGGGATAAGGCATTTTGATTTGCCAAGGTTATAAGGGGGGAGGGGATAAAAAAAAAAAGAGAGAAGGCTTGTTTCTATCAACACGCGAAACATCTGGGTCAATGCCTAGGAAAGTAGGCTACCACTACTCTCCCTCCATCTCTCTCTCTCTGCCTTTCTACTCTTCTCTTTTCATTACTATTTTTTTTTATTTATCTACATTCTCTCTCTCTCTCGCTCCCCCTTCCTTCTTTCTTTTCTGCAAAACGTTCTCCTTTCACTTCCAGTTTTTACAAGGCAAATGAAACGTTTCGGTGCGCTACCACTGGCTTCCTTTCTAAAGACTCGAAACGTCATGTCAATGTCATTCACTTTTGGGAATTTCGATGACCAATTTAGCAACCATTTGATAAAATAAATGTTTCTCTCTTTTTAAAAACATCAATAAAATTCATCATCTCGATAATCGACTAGAAAAATTTTAATTAGCAACACAATAGCGCGATTCGAAATTCACAATTCCGAATCTACACTCAATTCTTTGTCGTCGTGCGTAATTTTTGTTAATTTTAAGAAATTTTGGGTTCCATTTGGAAATTTTTATATTTGTAATTCGTTATTGATGCCTTTATCTTTCATTTTGTTATTCATTTGTGGTTTAAAAGTATTTTTTTTTTTTTTGTAGGTTGGAATAACCCTGCATTTGCTGTACTGTTCGTTTCATTTTCTCTGGTTTAATTTCTGATATGGGTTAGTTATGTAATTCGCAATAACAAATATGAAATATTAACTATAAATTTTTTATTTGTTATAATTTTTTTTTTATAAAATTAATGAACACACAAAAAAATCTGGGCTGACGTGGCGCCATTCATATCGTGAGCCAACTGCGTCATTTGTGAGAAAGTTATACAAACGATTGGCACGAACTGGCCATTTTTAAAAGAAAAATTGATTTTAAGCAAATAAATTAATTTTTTTGTAATTTTTCTCTATCAAAAACTAGATCTTAAAATAAGGAAGAGAGAGGAAATTATAATAAAAAATAAAAAAAATAATAAAAAAAAAGATGATGACCCTCTATGAATAAATTGAAGATGATCCAAAAACGAGACCAAGACGAGAAGAGGGAGAGCGAGGGGAGAGAGGGAACGCGAAGGTCAGTTGTTTGTTGAGAGAAAAAGTGGGTCAGCAGCCGAGGCTCCCGTCGTCCGTCGTTCCGCTAACTCTTGTGTGCGTGGTTCTCCAACTTGGACTGGTTGAAAGGTCGAACTCTTTCTCTTTTTCACTTCTTCGAAAGCAATTGACGAAGAAGGTGTCAGCCACCTTCCTTCCCCCATTCAACCCAGTCTCCATGACCAACTTAGAGCGGTTTCTAACAAAAAAAAATTGTTTTAAATTGAAGGAAAACACGGTAGTAACGGAAAAGACGGAAATGCTCGCAAATTGCCAGTCTGTAAAGCTTCTGGGAGTCCAGAGGGCTCGAATACCACTATGGACGCAAAAGTCCAGAAAGTCCTAAAGTCCAAAAAACAACCAACCAACCAAATCGTCGGCTAGCCAATATCGCGAGTCAAACCCAGAAACGCGCATGCGTGGCTTCCCACGGTGGATGAAACAGGTAAAAGGTGTGTGTAACGAACAGTTGGTAACGAACGCGTGTGCAGCTGGAGCATCTCAACCTTGACGACTTCCTCGCGTTGCCTCGGCGTGCAGGTGGCTTTCACCGCGCGGCTCGTGACAAACCGCGTGTGGTATTAAAACGAAATAATAAAATTACTTTTTTTTTTAGTGGTTATATGTGTGTGTTGTTACGGGATGAAACAGAAACGCAACGAATCGCTTCCTGGGCTGATTCATAGCAACAACTTTTCAAGGTTTCCAAAGTCACACGACATACTCTATACAAATGAGATAATAGCAACAATCGTGGCTTTGAATGATGTGCTATTGAAACAAAATGTCGAAATCGTTTTCATCGCGGGTATTGATTAAGAAGAGAAGTAAATCCCCATTTTCGAGGTTCCATCTATTTTGGGTTGCGCAGCTCCTCTTTAAACGCCTTAAAGGTGACTCTTTTCCTTTAAGACGCGACACCCCCTTCCCATTCTTCGTCAATGTCTCGTGCAATATTTTTAACCTCCTAATGCGCTGAGTCGATGGAACACGACGTCCTCATCGTACTTGACACCAATAGGGAGCAAAAAAGCCTTCTATTATACAAAAAACGTCCGTGAACAGTTGCAACGGCCTCCCTATAATTTCCCCACTCCTCTTTTGTTAAAGTAAACTTAAACAAACACAAAAAAATAAAGTGCAAGTAAAAAAACACTTACCAACTGTGGCGGGCACTGCGTATACACGGGATCGGCGTGCGCGCGTTGGAGTAGCGGGCCCATCTTCTCTTGAGTGTAGTCGCACGTCTGATCGTGCGCCTTGATGATGGTGGCGATGAGCCGGGGCTCGTCCTCCAGCTCTGCGGAGAGCGCCCGCTCCTGAGACCGCGCGTTTACGCTCTGCATGGCGGCCAAAATCTTCGCCTTCTCGCGCTTGGGTACGCGCCCGAAGCGCACGGCTGTAAAGGGAGGAAAAGAAAAAAATATTCATTTTTAGTGAAATCAAAATGAAATTACAAAAACAAACAAAAAGAATGTTAAAAAAGAATTTACATGGGGGTTCGTTCTGAGTTTTTTTTTTCTTTTTTTACATTTAAAGATAAAAACGAAACGGAACTTGAACTCGATATTGAATACAAGAATAAATTAATTCGGATTATCAGAGACTTATATTGTTTCAAATATCATAAAAATATCATAATCATACAGGTCGAAACGGGCGTAACACTAAACCTCTTCGCTGAGGATATAAAAACCGAAAACGAGCGATGAGAACAAAAAACGAGTCAAGTTTCACGAGTCATGAAATCGGAATTATGATAAAACATTTTTTTTTCAAAAAAAAAAAAAAAATACAAGTCCATAGATCATACGTACAGGTAGGTGTGGAAGTTGCGATGGGCATGATGGCTGGACCAGAGGTCGGGGGACGGGTGAGTAGCCCCCGAAGCAGAAGGGGCTGAACGGACGCCACGATGATCAACGAATTCAAACGCAAATATTCAGTTCAATAAGCTTCCTTTAGATGAAGGAAGAGCGACCGGGTCGTCCGAGCACGGGCATCGAGTTAATTAATAATCCAAATAATAACAACACTACACTGGGTCAACACAAAATTCCTTTGAACGTTGAAGCAAAAAACGCCGCCGCTGCTCTTCTTCTCTATTCCAGAACGCTAAATGAGCGAGCCAACGAGAGAGAGAGAGAGTGCGAGTGAACCGAGCGCAAGTGAGTGAGAGTCAGTGCCAGTCAGGCAGTTCAGTGCCAAACAACGCTCTCGCTCCTTACACTTCCTGTGATTCAACGTCACCGGGCATGCTCCGTGGAGCGCGAGCCACCATTCTGCCCTTGACCTTGTTTGTCTTGTCAATTGACCCACTTTTGTTCGTTCCTCTCTATTCTAAATTCAGACGTCATAACTTAACAAGAAAGAAAAAAGAAAAATAATAAAAACCATTTTCACTTTTCTCTCTCTCGCTCTCTCCGTCTTGAAGGGGGAACCTTTAAAGAGAGAGTGACTCCGATATGAGAATAAACTCAACAGATATTCCAAGGTCTCGCGCTTTTTTTTTTCCATCAAAAAATAAAAAACAACAAACAAGACGGGGAGGAGGGAGGTTCCAAGAAAATGGTCAAGGATAAAAGGCAAACCGCAGGCTTTGCTCTGCACTCAACCTACCGATCGATTTACTGATAAAACGCACCAGCCACTCACCTTCCATTATTCAGCGCTTCTCCTATAAACAGGCAAAAATCGATAAACGCTAGCTACTACAAATATAGAAACAAACAAACCCAGAGCGCCCTGTGCATAAAGGACACGCACTCGCATAGCGCCCCCCCCCGGGGGGTGGGGGGGGGAGGGGTTTGCTAAACGAATGGTATTGCAATGACCTTTGACACGCCTGTTTTAGGGT
>JAHWFO010116589.1:2000241-2017805 GCA_023313115.1 Rhysida immarginata
ACTACAAATATAGAAACAAACAAACCCAGAGCGCCCTGTGCATAAAGAACACGCACTCGCATACCCCCCCCCCCCCCCCTTGTTTCGCAAGTAAAACTTTTCCTAAACGAATGGTATTGCAATGACCTTTGACACGCCTGTTTTAGGGTCATCCGAAAGGTCACGCTCTGTGGTCAGAGAAAAACGGACAGAAGGGGTAGCCCCGCTGCGTCCAATGCGTTCATGACATTCATCACTGTTGCAACGGCTATTGTGGCAAAGCATTACGTAAATTCTCCATAGAGATTGGCTTGTTTTACCTAATTCTCTTGCAGAATTAACAAAATATCTATATAAAATCACCCAAGACGAATAGAATTCCAATGACCTTTGACACTAATGTTTTGGGTCATCCAAAAGGTCACGCATTGTGGTCTGCAGAGTGCTATAGCCTTTGCGCTTTCCAGCTTTCAGCTGAGTCTAGTGGGTAAGCGCTGACTTAATGTGCTTACAATGTTGCAAGGGCTATCAGTAATAATATCATTCCAGCAATCATGTTATATAAAATTCTCCGAGAAAATGTCTATTTGGACCTGTTTTACCTAAAAAAAAAAATGGTATTGCAAAAGATCACGCATACAGCGCATTAGCCATTTGCGCTCTGAAGCTTTCAACAATAGCTGCGTCTAATGTCCGAGAGTGAAGTTGAATTCAACGGCTATCAGTAATCGGAGCAATGGTCTTACGTAAAATTCTCCGTGGGAATCAAGCCCATTTTGCCTCATTTTCATACCAAATTAACAAAATAAAATCGATTAAAAACAATCCCAGCATCGATTATCAATGGCCATCGACATTTCTTTTACTTCCCTCCAGCTGACCTCTAACTCTTTTCCTCTCAATGACGACGATGCTACGCGGAATTCATTCGACGCATCAAGGCGGTAGGATTTTGAAATAACTTCGACGCAATTTCTTTGAACGTCTGTGTATGTGTGTGTACATAACGGGTAACGTCAAGGCCACGAGGAGCGAAGAGAAATCTATAATAAATAAAAGTTGTGAAAGGAGGAGAGCTCTTTCGTGAAATTCGCTATAACGAAGTTTTCTAAAACGCAACGACGCAGTTGCAATCCGTCCGTAACCAGCTGCCAGCCAATGATGCAATGACGACCTTCGATGGAAAAGTGTTACACTAAACTTTCCAAGGAAAAATTTTTTTTTAATGAAAAACGAATTTAATTATTCTATAGCACCTATTCATTAAAGAAACGAGCAAACAAGAGCTTCGAAGAGACGCAAATAAACAAGGTGAATAAATGAATTCCTTATTGATGACGAAGCAAGGTCCGACGAAGAGCTGGCGAGCACACGGAAGAATCCAAAGGAGTCAATAATATTGAACGCAATGAGCAGCAAATATTCAAATTTGTAAAGGAAGAAAAACGCCCGCGCAAACAGGAAAAAATGTGGAGCGCACAATATGAAAGAACAAAATAATTTTTCAAGGTCGAATGTGGTAAATATTATATACGATCATAAACCGGAAACGAACCCATTGATTTCCCCCTCTCGTGCACAATTATTTTCGTTTTCCAAACGATCGATAATACCAATGGAATTGCGCAACTCGCAAATATATCCCCGCCTTTTGATAGACTTTTGATATTAATATCGCCTGGTAGTATTCCACGTCGCAATGTGATCTCGGTCCCCAGACGTTATGTAAAGGGAGCTCGCGAAATAAATGCATTAAAATAAAAAAATAAAAAAATAAATAAATAAAAAATCCCAACACGTGCGCATAAAGAACAAAAAAGAAAAATATTATTTTGTAAATATTAAAAAACAAAATAAACAAATAAAAACCTGAGACGCTAAATGGAACGCTACAAAGTATCAAGACCTCAAAAAAATTGTTTAAATTCAACAAACTTCAATATTTCCAATAGCGCACGCTCGTCTTTATTTCCCAGGAACTCTATCCATGCAGTATTGAAATCTCGTGCCTGGCTCGATCGCTCGCGCGCGTGCATCGGGTAAGAGTCAAGGTCAAGGAGAGGAGGAGAAAGCGCGCGCGCGCGCGCGCACGAGCGAGCGAGGGAGGGCAATGACGTCACATATTGTTGAAACAAGCGGAGATGAAGAGTGAATGCAGAAGAAGAAGAGCAAAGCAAACGCCTCCCATACCAATAAAACTTTTATCGATCGTGGCCATTCTTCTTTTAACGCTCGTTCTATTTAAGCGTCGCACCTTCCAGCGAATCCAAACAAGGCTGGCTCTGGCACGGGCTCAAAATCCGCGAGCGCAGTAGGCTTATTTTCAAAGGCGTTAATAGTCATAACAATCATAAAGGCCACATGGACGCCGGACTCTATTGGTTGGGTGTAAAAAACAAATAACGCGGGGGGGGGGGGGGCTATATAAAACTCTGAATCCTACACAGGTGATGTAATCGCACGAACTTTTTGAAAAGTAAAATGCGTTTTTATTTTTTGGAGACCTTGAAAAATAATCATCATAATAATAAAACCGCCAAAAGACGATGCGGCTTATGAAATGGCGACTGTGTGACTTCACTCGCTAAGCGCGTTACTCTTATCTTCGGGCAAACAACAACCTTTGATCGATAAAATAATGCAAAAATAGCCAAGAAATAACGAAAAAAAAGTGATTATCGATGAGCTAGTAAAAGTAAAACAAACAGCAACGCCACATTGCGCAAAAAAAGCGCACGTGACACTGAGCGTTACTCAGAACGCTTGAGCTTGTAAACAATGAAGACGCCTAAAAAGCTAAAGCCAACTTTTGCTGCAGTTATTTGTTCCTGGAAAAGAGCGAAAGAAACAAGAAAGAAAAAAAACTATCTAGAGCTAAAATAAAAAGTTCGCTAAAGTGAAAATTTTCGCCATAACGCGTCCCCCGCCCAAGTCATTCGAGTTTTCGTAACGATGTCGGCGGCGCTCGTTAATTACCGTTCGGCACCAGGAAGTCCGACTCGATCGCTCTCTGACCTTGAATTGCGAGCGCAATTCACTCGTTCGCGGAAGACGCGAGAGAGGAAAAACAAACCGAGAGAGCGAACTGGCGGCCGAGCGTCGGTCACGTAGGCCCCGCAAAACCCCAACAGTTTGGCTCGTGCCACTCCTATGACGTCATCGTCGAGATTAAAAAGCATCTCCTCAACCAGCTCCGAGAAAGACAAAGAATGAAAAAAATGGCTGCTAGGAAATATGGCGACGCGCGCGCGTCAAATTCCCGTTAACCGTTACGATTCCGCCCTTTTACCTCCAGGAATCATAACCTTGACTTTTGTTTTCCTAATTTTTTTTTTTAAATGGAATTGGTTCCTCCGTTGTTTAAAAACTCTTAGTTCCTGTTATTCTTTCTTTAAATAATTATTTCCCAAGTACGCCCTTTATAACCAAAACCTATTCTCAGCAAAAGGCTCCTCTTAAAATTAGCCAAAAAATGCGGAAATTAATGAGAACCGACGCTAGGTGGCGTTCATTTGACCTTTGTTGTGGATATAAAAATGAAGATCATCCACCCTACACATACCTTTAACATGACTACTACTAGCTATCAAATTAGTCCAAACAGTCGATGAGAGGTCCCTGGTTCGAATCCCTCTCAAAGTTCTCTCCTCAAACAATTCTTCCCTCCCTGGAAGCTATTTTAGAGCGTGGGAGGCTTTAATTGAAGCTGCGCCCGAATTCCAGACTCCTTTTTCTATTTTTAGCCAATGGCGTGGGAGGGCGATCGATCCGATCCTAAAAGGTCAAAGGCGAAGCGACGCCCGCGTACGCGCGTCTGAAAAATTTCAATGCCACTGAATAAACTAAAACAATTTATTTTGTTATTTAAATTTAGAAATACGAATCCTCGCAATTCTTTAAATCCAGTCCAGGTCCCTATCGTCTCCTATTTATAGAATTCTTCAAATATTTACTCTTTGCCAGAAACTGCAAACGCCGTCACAATAAGTTTCTCGCTTAGTATGCGCCTTACGTGCATTAATCTACTTTATGTAACATACACGAAGCTATTATACAAGCTTAAAAAAAGGAGGAAATTTATTTATTATATTGCATAGCAGATGCGTTCATGAAAATCTAAATGTGATATTCAATAGCAAGGGAAAAAAAAAAGCAAAAAAGCGTACACTCCATTTTATCCGTCCATCGTTTCGGTGACAAGCTACACTTGACTTCGCTAGCATAAAGATGAAGTTTCCGGGATTCAGTACGCGCATAAAGCAGTTATTAAACGCATATTTTCTTTATCTTGGGGCTTGATTTCAACGTTCTTATGCATTTCCTATCTTTCCGTGTATAAGTCGCGTCCCTTATATAAGCTGAAGGCATTTTGAGACAAATTATGGGCTCTGCTTTAAACTCGTCGATAAAGATAAAATTTAGGGGGGTTCTTGTGTAATTTAAATGTTTCAGGATTCTACGTAGGCTTTTTTATACTTTTTAAACTCCCCTTCATCTGTCTTCAAATTATCAATTTTACCTTCATTTATAGTAGATTGAATGGCAAGCTGCGCTTAACCTTGCCGAGATGAATATAACGGAACATGGATTCAGTGTGCGCTAAAAGTATAATCAAACTGTAAGATCTAGAGCAGTTTCTGGGCCAAAATTATGAAATTTGCTTTAGCTCGTGGACAAAGCGAGGATTAAATTAGAGGAGATTCTTATGAACATTTTCAAATTCTGTTTTCGCCAATCGATATACGGCCAAAGGTGGCCATGATTCACTGACTGGACAAATTCGAAGATGGCCGAAATCGGTTCAATAGTCGGCTATAACGGTATGGTTAGGGTACCGTTACAAATTTCCAATGCCAAGAAATGGTATGTGACACATCAATCAATTCGTAGCGATGAATCATCCATGAATATAACGCTATTTTTATTTAACTTTTAAGCATTGTTAGCGCTGGCTTGAAGCATGCGCCTATTAGGAACGCGTTTCGTTACAGCAAGTGGTCACTTCATTTCAGCAATCGACTATAATGCTGAACGCCTCAACAGTAGATTGTATATAGAAATCTATAAAGAACGTCTATAAGCTGGAATACATAAACAATTACTCCAAATTCAATGGTTTATATGAAGGTGACCTTTTAACCTTTCGGTACTTGAGACAGTCATTCATTTATTTTGTAAGTCATATTTATTAGGTTTATTGCATAAGAAATCCAGTTTCATTTATTCATGAAACGAAGCAGATATTGTTATTCAAGTGCTCGACTTATTATACTCGGAGTATAAACGGTGAAATCCCCTTTTGTCATAGTACGATTACAAAATCATTAAAGCCGCACAGCCGGATGGTTAAAAATTTCTTCTGGGTGAGCCAGTTGCGTGACTCATCATATTTTTGCATATTTTAAAATAAAAAAAATAGCATTTAAATCTTATTAATAATAAGAAGTCAACACTTCCTTATAAATAAATAAATTAATTAAAAAATTAAATTAAATATTAATAATATATACGCGCTCTTTATAGAGTAGAGCTGCTAAGCGCTAATCTCAAAGCACACTTACCGCGAACGTCTCCGTTACAACCGTAAGCGTTGGGCGGGAAAGTGAAGGGCACGGCTATATCCTCCAGAATCATAATTGGCAGCTCGAAGTATAAACCACTCAGAAGGAAGTATTCGAAAAATACAACATCGAAGGATAAAATATTTTCAAAAAAATCTTCATAAGACGACGATCAGAATGCAAGGCATCTCACGAGTTCCACTGGAAACGCACAATCTTCGTGTTGTTAAACAGTTTCAAAATGAACAAGGCGCTCTACAGTCACCAATGCACAAAACACTTAACACAACAAAGCACAGGCAAAGCACAGTAGCGTCAACGCACAGAGTTCCAAGTTGTGGTTGCGAGTGACTCCTTTGGTCGGCTGCTGGGTCTCTAGTCCCAAGTTGGAGTCTCTAGCCCCACCGACCGACCACCTTTGCGGAAGTGAAATGGGAAAAAGAATGAAACGGAGGGGTGAGAGGAACTGACTGCTGACTGAAAGAGATGCCCAGGTGAACTGGATTTGCGAAAGAGGCTGTGACCGTGACCTTTCCCTTAACGCGCAACGGACTCTCTCTCTTCCTCCTGTGTTTATCCACCTGCAGCTCATAACACAACAAACAACAAGCCATCCAACTAACTCATCATCATCATTTTAGCCACAGAAAAGCAGAACGAACGCAAAACTTAACAGAGCAAGAGCAGCATTGTTGACGTCGTCGCTCTCTCGCACTGCACAATTTTACTAGTTTTCACTCGGCGACGCTTTTTTTCGCTTAATACACACAGAGGCTTACGGGTCATCAGATCTCATGCAAATCAAACTCGTTTAGAGGCCAACCAGCTCTCATTGCGTCATCACCAACTATGTGAATGAATAGATTATATATCGAAAAATAGACCTAAAATAGACTTTTAGCTGTCAACTTTCTGCAGATCGAGTTTATTATAGGCTCAAACTGCCCTGCTTTATCAAAAATAAAAATCAATGGAAAAATCCATTTCTATATATTCCATGTATATTATATTTGCTTGTATATTCTTCTTTATCTATATTTTCAATTACAAATAATTTTCTTGTTTGTACACTCGCTCTCTCCGCCCCTCTTTTGTCCTCCTAACTAGGGTCGATGGGGCGGTCGAGAGAGCGCAGCTGTTTATCTTTAGTCGGTAATCATGGCAGCTGCTGTCGAGGGAAAATTTCATAACTTAATCGTTGCACGAGAGAAAGAAGATTGAGTTTTGAAACGTTTCCAAATTTAAAGGGAAAAATAGAAAAGACCGACGTAACTTTCATTGCCAGCATAATAACTACAACAACAACAATAAAAGCGCTTTTCTCAAGGTTATATCCGTGCTGCGCATTCGATCGTTCGCAAAAATCGATTTTTTCCCGTTTCAAGTCTTCTCTCTGATCTTTGACCCTCGCATACAAGCACTTTCGATGAGTAGCTCCCCGTCCTATTCTTTCTATCCCTCCCTTTTATTAGTGTCGCACGCCCGTTACGAGGCAGACGGTGCGTGGCTGGCCTCTTGTCGTCACGGGTGACATGGGATTTGCGGACAATCGACTTGCTCGGAGAAATCTTATACAAAGAAAAATCATTTATTTATAAATTTTGTTTTTAAAGATTCATCTACGAAATGACTTTCATCTAAAAAGCTTTTACTATTTTCCCAAATCGATCTCCTATCGAGCGTCGTCACTTCCGCATTTAGCACGAAACCCTGACCTCCTGCAACCGAAATACTTTTCCTCCTGATTGGCCAAACATCCAGACAGAAGCGGATCGAAGTTTACAATCCAAGCGACCAACCAACCCACCAACAACTTCTTCTTCTTTCTTATTCCATTGTCGGGCAGGTGAACGTGACCTGACCCTTTTTTTCATCACCATCATCATCATCATCGGAGAACGGAAGAGAAACGATCGTTTTCCATTCCTTTTTTCGGACTCTCCCATCGTGAAACTCCCTTTTTTTTTTATAGCCACGCAATTCTTCTTCATTTTCCTCCTCCTCCTCCTCACTGACCTGGCCTTTTCGGAATGACGTCACAAAACTGCTCCTCGGTATTAAAGGGAAAGATGATAATGACGATGACGCTTCTCCCACAATTCCTCGCGATGACCGACCGACACCGTCTTTTTACTTGTCTCTCTTTCTTTCTTTCCGCGAACTGCAATTTTATTTCTTTCTAAATAAAGGTGGGGAGATGCGAATTTGCTTAGGGTGCTGCATTCTTGAGACGCCTGAACAAACAGAGAAGGTTTCTACCCAGATAGAAAAAATTTTTAAAAATTTCCTTATCGCAATACAGGCAAACCTTTCTTCCCTTACAATTAAAAATTGTTTAAAATTAAATTTAAAAAAATGCAACAAAGAGCCTATATTTCATCGAAGGCTGCTTCACTGTAAAACCCAATTGCTCAGCAGTGTAAGCTTAAAAAGCGCCGATGGCAAAGCGCCATCTGGCGAGAAACTCGTGAAACTTGAATTTTATTTTTATTTAAATGTTCCCATCCCACGCAACAACTTTCACAATTAGAAAAAATAAATAATTAAACAAAAAAAAAAATTCTTTCTGAAAAGAAACTGGTCTTAGAATATAAAAAAAATATTTTTAAATGTATTAATTTAAATTTTTAAAGCATTTTAATTTTATTAATAAGATACGGGTCATAAATAAAATAATAAAATTAAATTACATTAAATTAAATAAAAAAAAAAAGTAATTTATTAAAACTAGCCAGAGGTAAAAAAATTTTAAGTGACATCGTCTGTCTCAGTTTCTAGGATAATTAATAATAAACAATAGACAATATATTAAAAAAATCCTGTTTATTTATATTAATATTGTTTGAATTAATTGAAGTGTGGATGCTATTTCATTATTTATCTAAAAAATTAAATTTTCATTTTCACAAAACGGTATTAGGAATCTGTTTTATAACGGTAAAAGCGAATAGTTTAAAGACTATTACCTAATATAATTTTCCGGGTGCCAAAAGCACTTCCGGTTGATCATTTCGCGCTCCTATTACAACACACTAAAGATCTTACGAATATAATAATTCTAAGAACCAGATATGAATCCAGTGTACCTCCTAGATTAGCGCCAGGTAAAGCTGCTAATAGTGTGACTAGCCATTTCACAACTTGCAAATTTAAAATTTTTCGAAAACATATGACATCTAAACAAGGGCCCAAAAAGAGAATACACACTTTAATAGATGTTATCCATGACTTTTTCCATAAGAGCAAATTGAAAAGTTTATATCCCAAGATTATTATGACTGAAGACGACCGGGATCGATAAAGTGTCTTTGAACTTATGGTAACTATTTTGAGTACCTTTTATGATAGTGGAAGTCAAAGGTGACTTATATTCACGTAAGTCTGCATGAATTTTGTGTTACAATTTTTATTGAAATGTGTATGCATTTTTGGGGGTCCCTCTGTGTATAATTAATTCAAATGAGAGAGTAAGGCCTACCATCTCTGGACATTCCAACAGCGATGCATTTCTTGAGCCTACAGTACTGGCACCTGTTCCTATTGATTCTCAGGATGGAACATTGCTGGTTCTTGGTGCACGGCCGGTACTGGATTTTCTGCTGGATGCTACGGCGGAAGAAACCCTAAAAAATAAAAATAAAAATCCAACTATTTATTAACTATTTATTTAATAATAATAGTCAAGTCTTCAATCCATATCTACATAACCCAGACACCCACTCTCTTTGAGTGACTTTCCCCTCATCATACATCTATTGTAGAACTTTCTCGACCTCGTGCCCTCATCCCCCTCTCTCACCCCAGAAAACATTTTTTCCCCAAACCTGCTCATCCCCTATTGTACACACAGATTGGAGTTGGCCCGCTAACCTTGGTGCTTCAGAGGTCAGTTACCTTGGCTGAGGTATGAAGAAGACCTTTTATCACGGGGGATGGGGGGAAGAAAGTCGAGTTGGGGGTAGAAAGAAGAAAAAAAATAAGGAGTGTTCTAGAAAGAAGGAGAGTTGACAAGAATAGAAAGTCGAAAAACATGAAGTTTTTTGGGGGTAGGGAAAATATTAGAAGAGGGGGTTGAACTTTTGTCCCCTACTTAAAGAGAAAAGGTGTGTGTGTATGTGTGTGTTGGGGGGGGGGGTATCCTATTTTTATGAGCTTTTCAGGTGTTTTGAAGATAATTTATGGGGATAAAGCAATAATAACAAATTAGTCTCGTGAGATGATAATATAGTGTAGAAAAGAGAAGATCTGTCTATTTTTTTAAAACTGGATAATGGATCTAGGAGGATATTTTCACGCCATACCTCCGGATGTTAATATAATAGTGAGATAGTCCTGGCTTGCGAACAAGGAACCGCACATGAGCCTAAGTTCATAGGACATATTTGATAGCGAAATGCTCTACTGTGGCTTAGTGGTTAAAGCATCGGGACGATAACCCGAAAGCCCCTTGTTCGAGTCCAAGTCGTAGAATTTTATTTACTATTTTTCTATTCTTAATTATCCTTTTTACCCCCATATTTCAAGGGTTGAGTCGTTATTTATTTCCTTGGGCTAATTTAGAGTTTCAAAATTTTTTTACAAAAATATAAGTAGCCTAGAGTTCTCGAGCATAATAAATAAAAAAGTTTATTTTTTTAAATTAAAATGCAAGTCCACAAATTAGAGCAATAGTAGCTATTTATAAACGATCCCCATTTACCCCCATACATTCCCCTCGTTACTTGGAAAAAAATTCGCAAACCAGAATAAATCGCTAATTGCCCCTCCAAAGAAGAAGAATGACGACATTGTGGAAAGAAAGAAGAAAGAAAGAGAAAAAAGCAGTTTTGGTATGCAAGAAGGGGAGTGAAAGGAATGGCTTTTTCCCCTACACACACTCTTCCCTTCTTTTTTCAATCCCCCTCCCTTTTCCCTTCTCCGAAGCAAGCAAAAGGAGAAGAGAAATGGGTGGGTGGATTGACAGAAAAAGAGAAAGAAAGAAAAAAAAAAGAGAAGTCGACCGGGTGGTCTAGACTAAGGAGAGAGAGAGCTTATTTTCAATGTCAGGGAATACACGAGGTCAACGAACTCTGCGAGTGCCTCGAAAGTTGGGTCACCTGAGTGCATTCACCTCCTCGAACGCGCACGACTCAGCAAAAACCAGGTGAATGACCTCTCCCTCTTTCTCTCTCTCTCTCAGAGGCCAACATAGATAACTCACTCATTTCCAACAAACTACTCCATTTTTAAAGTCCCTCTATCTCCGAGTCCAATCTACCCATCCCAATCGTTTAGGACTCTCTAACAACAACAACGGATCACGAGACTCTTAATAAACCGAAACACTTAACTATGTCAAACAACGAGGGGGAGGGGGGGGGGGGACAAGCATCCACTTTCTTCTACTTTACTATCAAAGTTTTGTGTCTTTATCGTTAATGATATTATCATTGTGTTGCCGAATTTTCCAGGTTGTTTGATCCGAGTCACTTAACTTTCAAATAAAACTCTCTCAAACAAGAAGGCGAAGGCCAAGCGTTTCTGCTTACCAACCGAACTCAGCGCCACCTGTTGAGCAAATTTCTTATGCGCTTAATAGAGGAGCTTTCCTCTCTTATCATAAAAAAGAAAGGAAACAAACCCAAGTTCTATCGCACTTTCAAATCGACCATAGAACCGAGCGCCCCCATCTGGCGACAATGGTGCTCTTATAAATTATTATTTATACTGGTATATTTTCTTCTTTTAATATCTAAAATCTCCCAAGATAAAACATATTACTTTTCTAATCCAACAAAATCTCTTCCAAATGTATCTCCAGATAAAGCCAAAAGTTGCAAACCTTGAACCCTCTCAAAGTTGAGCGAACGCCTCACTAACACAAAGAGCAAAGTTCCCTTAGCGAAAAGAAAAGGTGAGAAAACGAATAAAAAGGTATGATGTTTTCGCTTTAAAGTTTAAAAACCGAACCCCGAGACCAAACTGATTAAGCATTTCGGATCATTAAACAAGTAAACAAAAAAAAGTTAATTTTCCAGCAATTCATTTTACTTCGTCACTTTTCTCTTTAAAGTGACAAGGCAATTTTCCTTCAAATTTAAAAAAAAAAAATTTTTTACCTATAAAATATTCTCTGCAAAGCTAATTTTGAAACTTAAACACGTAAATTTATTATTTTAACAAAATTAAATCTGAACTCGATGGCCTATAAAGGGAAAAGGCCAGAAACGCCCACCAATTCACATAAACAGAGCGTTTCCTCTTCCACCACATCAATGGGAAAAACCATTTCAGCAACTGATATTAAAATAAAAACAATTCAAAAAAAAATCCTCCACTGACGTCACACGCACCTCTTCATCTCCCTATCCTGCTTTTATTTTAAATATTAATTATGACTCGTTAAATATAGCCCAATCCCGGCCAATCCAGCCAAGCAAGCAGCCCGAGTATTCAGTTTTGTTTCCCATTTCTCCCAGAGCGTGAAGAGAAAGTAGGCTCTTCAAGGGCGCCTGGGTTCAACGACCTCGCACACCAATATGGCCGGTGGCTGAGACAGACAGAAATACAGACAGAGAGCCAACTATACGCAAACTCTCATACAACCAGTTTCGATTCTTATTATTAATCATCCACCTCCTCCTTATATCGGCTCAAGGGTAAAATGAGGGACCTGTGAGTGTGTGTATTTAGGGGGGGAAAGTGGGGCTTAGCCCCAGGAAGAGGTTTGACATTGACCTCGATGGTTACGGTTGCATTCTAATGACTTGACGACGAGGTAACGTCAAGAGAGTGAAACAATTGAAACAAGTCCGTCGTTGTCATGACAACAACGCTTCCTTCTTCCTCTCTCTTCGTCTTCGGGCTTTAAGATGGACAACATTGAATATTGTTAATTTCCCCATAGGTTATTATTAAGTTTTACACTAAAAAGTTATTATTTGTTATAAATATATGGCTGGGACTCACCTAGAAACCGTTAGCTTAAAATTTCGCAATAATGATTAAATAAAGCAGAAATAGAAAATTTTAAAAATTAAAGTCCTAGAAATAACGAATTTTTCTAAGGGAAGCAACTGATAAATTACAGAGCGAGCTAGCAAAAAATATGCGAGAAAAAAAAAACAAAAAACGCCTAACCCGACAAGAGTTGGGTTCGACTCCCGTCTACTCTTCTTTCCATCCTACTCAACTAAAGCGCCTAGCGTCATAAATTCGAAACAGCGTGCGAACTTCTCCGTCCCACCGACGGGGGGCGCCACCGATTGACCAATGTAGTAGGATTGGGTCTATGCCGAAAATAGTTCACTTCGGACACAATAAGACCCGCGAAAGGTTGGCAAGTTCCTCCTCCTCCGACCCATCGTTCATTCATTTTCCATTGTGTTTCTTTGTGGGGAGAGGCAAGGAACAACACTGGCCAATGGAGGTCACATTTTTTCCGGCCATTGGTTTTTCCGAAAAAAAAGGGGAAGGGGGTCGGTAAAAGAGGGTAGAAAAAGGAAGAGGAAGAAGAAGAGCAGGAGGATGGGAAAAAGCCTTTTCACTTCGTTTCGGGGGCACATCTTAGGGGACACTACGCAAAAACAGTCTAAAGGGAAAACTGATAGGATCAATAAATTTCATTATATCCATTTCTTGCGAAAACGAAGTTTCATTAACAAGTGAATGGTCAGCAGCGACACCAGGTGGCCAACGCGCTAAACACAACTTGCCTCCTCCTTTTACTTCTTAACACACTTTTCGCTTTAAAAGCTTATAAATTATTCATTTATGAAATTCAAAACGTTATCTCATGCTTATTATAAATGTTAATAACATCCTCACTTCATTCACCGAATTTTTCTTATCTTTCGCTTTCTTTCTTACATTTCATTTCATCAAAGGAAACGCACGAAAACTCTCTTCATTGCAACAATGCAGATAAAAAAAGCAAAGAAAACCCAATAAAAACCAAAAAGAAACGCTAACACACTAACACTGTAATTAAGAGTTCTGAACATACAAAAACATACGAATTTTTTAATGAAACTTTTTCTGTTTTTCGAATTGAATGAATGAATGAAAAATTAAGCTCACAGGATGTTTTTAGACAGGAAATAAAAAATTAATAATTTATTCTCTACATATAGCAATTAGTCCCATAAGTTTTTGAAAATTTTAAAACATCTGTTGCATTAATTATATTATTAATAATTATATATTTTAACTCGCTTAATACCATATCACGCAATTGTAAAATAAATTTTTCTTCTATACTATTTGACTTTCATCATCATTCTTATCAATTAAGTACGTCTAACGTTCCTATCTTTCAAAGTAAGCTTAATTCGACATACAACTACATAGTCACTAAAGAAAAACTTGTTTATTTCTAATTTCTCCAAAAATAGCATTGTTTAGCTTGAAAACTAATCCAACTCAAAACCAAAACACACTTTCAAACAAGATTTCCCGCCCAACTGGAAGCGCGCTTTGTTTTTTTCCCAATAAGGAGTCCAAAAAAATACCCAAAAATCCTTAATTTATCTCTGAATACATAATTTCTTCTCCCTATAGTCGAGGCAACCTATAAACCGAGCGAAAAAAAGAAAAAGAAGTGAAACTAGAATTCGAGCCAATAGGTTACTTCCACATTCCACGCGTTCTCAAATAACCGCTTGTTTACTTTTTAAAATAGTTCCACGTAGCTGCCACGTGGCCCCATTTCTTACACTCGACCCCCCCCCCTCCTCCTCCTTATATAATTTTTATCATTTCATTCTGTTTTATTTTCATCTTTTTTAGACTCTCTCCCTCCAACCAAAACGGAGAAATTCCCATTCCGTGAAACGAGAACGGCGAACGAAAGAGTAACAAACAAACGAGAAGAGGAGAATGAGGAGGAGGAAGAGGAGGAAAAAAAGAAATTAAAAATTGAAATAAAAAAAACTTGAAGTAATAGTGTGTAGAAAGAAGAAGACGAAGAACTAATTTTGAAGACGAAAGTGGTTATGTAGGTTACAAGACGAAGCGGCGACACCGAAAAGCGAAAGTTTTTTACGGGCTGAGTGAGGGGAGGAGAAACCCAATTGGGAGCGGCCGCATATTAAAAGTAAATTAATTAATTTTAAGAGATGTTAACTTTATAAATAGATTAATTAACGAATTGGTCATCTTAAACGAGTTTAAATTATAGATATAAAATAAATCGACCTCACTCTGACGTTGTTTTTTTTTGTCGATTTATTTTTTATATCTATCAAAAAAACAAACCCGAAATATTAAATTAAAATTTTAAAATCATTGTAATAATTATTATCTAAAAATATACTGATCGAATTATAAATGACGTCATTATCAATAACGGTCAATAAGAAAAATTTTCAAACATTGATATTTATTTAGAGAATTTAGATTTGTCCTTTCGGGATCTGAACCCGCGAGCTAATATCTTGGTCATTTCATCTTAAATTAATGGATATAATAATTAGAAAAATAAATAAATATCCTTTTTCACACTGCGTATTTTGCAAGCGAGCGTTCAATAGACGCAAAAATGTCGTGCCAAAAACTAATTAATTGAGAACGACAAAGCCGCAACTCCATAGACAAAGGGCCGCGTTGTTAATAGGACGGCAAAAGCGTCTGTCTCTGTCTGTGAAGGCGACACCGCCGCCGTCCGATTCCCTCTTCCTTCCTTCCGCCAAAACGAAAGTGCAAATGGACGAGAGGCGAAAGGCGTCGCTTTCCATGGAACTGGGTTGGGACGGTCTCCACGGCAACGCGTGCCCAATAATAATCATAAAAAAGAAAAGAAACAAATCCAAAATGGCCGCCCGCTATCAGTCGTTTCTGGGCCAGCGCCCAGGACGTTCACCCCGGTGCAATGAACTTGTCAACATGTCACCCACATTTACCGCCAATCGCGTGCCGCCTTCTTTCTCGCCTCCGGCGGCGCCGACCAATCGCGCCCGGCGACGCAACGTTCGCTCCTCTCTCATTGGCCCGGCGCCGGACGCGGGGGTTGGGACACCGCCGGGCTCCCCCAAGAAGTAAGCCAAGGTAATAGTAGCAAAGGAAGTTCATCGACCTCGCCAGTTCATTGAACCCCGCTCGCTGGCTCTGCCAGAGGAGAATCGAGAACTTGGCGTGACGTCAACGCGGACTCCGGCTTCTCCCATTGGCTGGCGGGGCGCCTTCGAGATGTGTGCCACTGGTGGCTGCAGCGAGCGCGAGCGCTGGCCAAAAAAGCAAAGGAAAAAAAAAAGGCGGCCGCTGATCAACTCAGGTTATTGAACCGACGATGACGTCATGCGCGGCTGTTACCATAGAAACGGTCTGGCGGGGAAGTTTAGAAAGCAGGTCATAACGATGATGAAGCTGATAATGGGTTTAAAAACGCTTTCTACGATTTTTTTCTCACCCCCCTCCTCTCATGGGGATGAATTATAGGCGCGAGGACAGGTAAAGATGGTGGACCACTTTCTCTCGCTCGTCACTCTCTTTTCTCGAAAACACCCTCAATTTTTAAAATTTTTATATTTATAAAAAGTTAGTTTCTTTCATGTTCAGCTTAAATGGCTTGCGCCATCGTATGTTCCACTTTGCGCCATTTTAATGAGCTGTTTTCAAAAAGACCATTGTACTGTACTTCCTAAGTTAGATAAATAAAATTTAAAAAAAAAAAAACTCAAGGAAAAAAAAAACTTCCTTTGCTAAATGGCAACTAATAAGGAAGAACTTCAGTCCAAAATGTCATTGATTAAAAAAAAATTAATAAAACACTAATTAAAAAATGTTTTCTTCCAAAGTTAAGGTTGCACCCCATTAGTCAGCAACCATGACTGGCTTTGCCTGCCTTGCCGCCATTTTCCATTTCGTTTTTCCCGTCTGACTCGTTTGTATCTCCATCAAAGGTTAAAGAACTCTGATGGCAGAAGAGCCTCAAACCCTCTGATGGCATTGACATTTAAGAAAAATCTTCACGCCAATTAGTTTTCCTTTTCACATTTTTCCTCAATTTCACTTTCTCTTCAAGTTCACTTTCACCATCAAAACGTCTCTGCCACAATCTTTAACACTAACAAACAAAAAGCACTTAAATAACAACAACTAACAATACAAATTCATCATAAAATTCGTAATTCCCATAATGTTTCCTCTTCAACATACAGGAAATAGAATAGTAATAGTAATACAGTTACACTCATCGTTTACAACAGAAAACTCATCAATTCCGTAATCAACCCGCTTCCAGATGGAGCGCACAAGTGGCACAACAACGCTTTTTCCGACAGCTCATCATCTTCTGATACACAAGTGGTGCTCCCGATTTCAGTGGAAATGCATCTGTATACATTTCACTTCCTCGAAAAGCTAATGTACTAAACTCACAGAGAATCTATTTGATTGCACTAAAATACTCCCATAAGCCAATGCCCATCTGTGTGCATTACATTTGGATGCGGCAATTTTTCTTCCAGGACACTTACATAAAACCAAAAACTGCTACATAAACAATCTATATCTAGATTAATGGGTTTTTATTAATAATAATAGTTCGTTTTATAACTTATATCAGCTTGAAGAAGATAGGTATTCTGGATAAGTATTGACCAAATGCCCAAAAGCTGTTTCCCAGGGGCTAAAGCCCATTATAAATAGTTAATAAACGCAGCTTAAAAGTTTTCTTTATTTTTTAAAATCCATTATCTTTATTATTAAAAATCTTAATAAAAGCAGCATCAGGACTGTTAATTTCTCTTATATAAAATGTGATTTATTTATCTTTTATTTATTCTATACTATTAGGTTCTTTAATGTTAAAATTGATAAGTTTGAGTGAGAATCCAAAAAATCTATCACTCTAAAGGATAGAGACTGGATCTTTTCGAATATATAATGATCTCTCGTATACCAAATGGTAAAAATACAGTAATTTAGAGAAATTCTTATACATGTACATATCCAGAAGGTAAACATTCAGAGACTTTCTTCCAAGCAGATGCAAGGCTCAAATAATAATAATAATAATAATAATAATAATAATAATAATAATAATAA
>JAHWFO010116589.1:2020132-2070261 GCA_023313115.1 Rhysida immarginata
TATTATTATTATTATTATTATTATTATTATTATTATTATTATTATTACTTATTAATTTATTAGGTGATAGCTACAAAAGTGAGAGAAGCGCTTAAAAGCCAAAGAGCAAGCAACGCCAGATGCGAATGCGGTGCGCCCCCTTGGGCGTCAGCTTTTCTGCTTTACTCTCGTTATCTGTTGGCGTAACGATGGCAACGGGAGGGGAGGCAGGAGGAGGAGGTAGAAAAGCGAACGCGCGCGCGAGAGAGGGTCGTTGACCTGATTTTCAGTGTCAGGGACTTTGGACTTTCGATTTTTCGCGCTGCGCCGCTGCAAAACGCCAAAGAGACAGAAGAGAACAGAAAGCAGCTGATAGCAACTATGAAAAAAAAAAGAACGTAAAAGGAAAAATAATCAGCACGTGATTACTTCATGTCTCCCACCTGTATACACAGAGATACAACGTTTTCTATATTTTACTACACCTGCTTCGATCGATCGACCATTGTGGGTTTTCGATCGATTGTCGCAAATGAAGCGCCCGTTTAGTTAGTAATGTCAAAGCCTTTGTGTGTCTGCTGAGCTTGTTGCTCTCTGGTGGTGGTGGTGGAGGAAAGAGTTTGACCTTGAGTTGGTGAGCCAGGGGTCTCTGGCCTGACAGCATCCTGAGCAAAGGGACCACATAGTCTCAAGGCCAAGTCACTACACTCTCTCTCTCCCTTCTTCTCTTCTAAACCGGGAGCACAACTTCGCTATTGCCAACCCACAAAAGGGTAAATGCCAAGGAACCCGGGTTGTTTCTTCTTCTTCTTCTCCTCCTCTGTCATGGAACGGGTTTTTTTTTTTTTTTTGCTTAACGCTTCTAAAAATTCCAACGACAACAACATACACAGACGCTCCTTATGAAACAATATCGTCACCTTGAAAACTCTCTTCTTTGTATGAGTTCAAAGAAGGAAAAAAAAATTCTAAGGTCAACCGCTTTGCTCATCCATTCTCAAGAAATTCGCCACACACCCAAAGGTATCAGCAAAACTATTTCAACGCGATAAGGTATCAGCAAAACTATTTCATTGCTACTACATTTTTATCTAAATAATTATTAAATTTAAAAATAATAATAATAAAATCTCAAAATATTCTAAAAATCGATTATATTCACCTATTTTGAGCTCGGGGTCCTTCTTCATAGGCTGTTCCACAGCCGATAGTGATTTGAGTAACTGTAAGTCCTTCTCCGTTAAAATCATTTTTGTAGAAATTCACACAAAACAACGAATGCACACAAAAATTTGCTTCTTCTGTATGTATCGCAATATAAAAAAGTAAAAATCACTCAGAGAATCATCTCCTGGTTATGTCATTAACTAAACAAAGCTGGGTTCAGCAGCACTACTCCACACTCAACTGACTAGACGTTGTTGTTGTTGTTGTTATTGTTGTCATCATAACGATGCAAAGTTTTGATGCACAGCAATGAGACCCAAGTTCAATGCGACTGTCAAAGAATGTCTTCTCAGATGTAAATAAATAATTTAAAAATTAAAAAAAATTAAAAAGGGTTGTTGTTGTTGTTGTTGATGTATCTATCTATAGCCACGTGAATGCCAATGTCCCAAATCCCGAGTCGTGGCAGGCAGCATCACTCCGTGGCCCGGTCGAAAACTGATGCTTCTCTCCAAAGGGAAAAAGATCCAAAGACACCAAAACACTGAAAAAGGCCAGAAAACCTTTCTCCTCCGTAAGGCTACAACTCTTCACTCTATGTATATGCTGGTCACTCACACTTGTGATAGCTTGTCGAGCTCCCAACCTCACTTGACGTCGACATGACCGATAGTGAAAGTGAACGCGCCTCGCCGGCCTGTTTAACTGAATGCCAGCTAACTCGTGCAAAGAGTGAAACGCGCTCCTCTCCAGCCGGCAGAAGGCTGGGCTAGAACCCGTGGCTGAGGGAAGCAGCCAATGAGAGCGCTCGTCTCAAGCTTCTTCTCTCGCCTTCTCTCATTGGCTGGCGTCTTTGGTCGCTCGTTCGAGTCAACGCCCGGCCTGCCTTGACTGTGTGTGTATGTCTGTACGTGTGTGTGTTGTCGTTCGTTCGTTGATGATGATAGTACGATCGATCGCGTCGAGGGCCTCCGCCTCAACCGCAGCTTTCACTGCTCAACAACAGTAGAAAAAGGTAAACGGAGCAGCAGCATGGACGCTCAATAAGTGAAAAATAATCGATTTTTGAATAATAATAAAAAATTAGTGTTTTAAACAATGTCTTTTTATTTTACAAATTTCTTTCTTCTACTTTTCCCCTTAATCGAGCGATTGCGACAACCCTCGAACGGGTGTCTAGACGGTTATGGTTATATTTCCCTTTCGTTCGTTGCTCTCGAAGGTAAATCGATACAGAATAGCGCATTCCCCTCCACCTTTCCCTTGAAAAACTTTTTTCCATGATTATTAAGCCAAGACCAAAAGAGAAAACATTTTAATCAGAAAAAAAAAACATCTCAAGACTCAACTAAAGAGTTAATTACAAAAATTTAATTTTAAACTAAGAAAAAATTTCTCAAAAACCCACTTTAACAGCAATCTACCTGCATAAGGGTTGACAAAGAATGGAAACCAATGGCACACGCCACAAAAAAATATTATTTATTTTTTAAAAAATTATAATTTTCCAGACCAATTTACCATTTAATCCCAGTTAAATTGTTTAAAAACGGATAATAGATTTAAGAAATTTATTTTAGGTCACCCTATTAACAATTACAATTTCCTCGGAAGAAAGATATTAGAAAAAAAAAAAGAAAAATATTTTGACGTCGTCTAAAAGTAGGCCGTTAGGCTTAAACGGATTCATTCCACTCACAGAAACGTCACCAACTCAGTCCGAAAAGTCAAAAAAACGAAAGCAGAACAATGTCGCTCGGCAGAAAGAAACAATGAACGAACCACGTGATCACTACTGGGATCCTAGTTAGTTTAGAAATCCGTTGCTAAATTTTCCCAAAATGTTTGATCGCTGGATTCGAAGCTAATATCTTAAAATGAATTCGCTTGTCCATATCGCACAACTTCATAGACTCGCTTTACTATGTAAATTCCCTTATTTTCCAGAGCGATTTATTTTTTCAAAAATCAGAAAAGCGTAGTGATTGCTGGATCCGAATCCCATACCTTAAATTAAAACCCATGGAAGTATGAAACGTAATGCAAGGATTTTATTTTGTTCATACCTTGAGATTTCAGAAAGAGCTTATTTATTTATGAGGATGACTATAAGAAATACAAAGTGCACTTCCCAATGATCATATTCCCTTTTTAAGAAGATAGCGTTTTCCTATATACTTTCGATGATTGGAACTCAGTCCCGTACGAAATCAAAGTACCTAATTGTATTAAATATGAATTATATGCATGCCAATAGGATTATTAAGAATTATGCTCTGGAATCACTTTTTGTTGAATTATGCTCTGGAATCACCTGCTGTTTAGTGATCTGTTTGTCTACCGTTCTTGTTGGATTTTTTAGCTAATAAATAAATAAAAATGAATTCGCTTTTATTTAGTTTTCCGAAAAAGCAGTGGTTTGCTGGATTCGCTTGTCCATAACGCACAATTTCATAGACTCGCTTTCCTATGCAAGTTTTCTTTTATCGGAAGCACGTGTATCATTTACATAAACGTGGCAAGAAATCATTAATAAAAAAATAATTCATTTATAAATACATGTATTAAAAAAATAATTTTCTTCAAAATATTTCCCTAAATTTTCCTTTTCCCCGCTTCTACTTCCTCGATGCTTCTTCCCAAGTGGAGCGCTTCTCTCCTTTGGCGCTTTTTGAGGGTCCGTCACACTTTTTCCCGCCACTTTTGCCCAGAGGTTGTGTGTGACCCAGGCATTGGGCAGGGAACTTTCACTCGCCGTCCCCAATGGAAACGCAGAAAACTCGTTTTTTTCCTCAATCCACAACCTCATTTGACAGATATTTTTAAAAAACAAACAAATACACTAAACCATACAACTTCGTAAAAAAAAAATAAAAAAAAATCAACTATTCCGCACAATATTATCATATAAAACTAATTTAAAAAATGCTTTTTCAAATAAATTCTCGGATTATATAGAACGCATTCTATATGAAGGGTGTAACCATTTCTTTAATTTAAAAAATATTCGAAGAGTAAAACTAACCCAAAATAGTAACCTAAATTAGTAAGTAAACTATATTTTCGTCTTCTTAATTAAATAATTATAAATGTAAAATTTTTATTTTATTTTTTATTTCACTGTCATTTCATATTATAAAATACTAAATTCTTAGATAAAACACTCAATAGCTCTTTATTCGCTTTTAGAGCTTTATTTCACGGGTGTTCAAAAAATTAACAAAATATCCAAATTAAGCGTTTTCTTTATTAAAAAAATCACACCCAATTTTTTTTTTAATTAATAAAAATTCAGAATGAATATTTACAAAAATTGATATCCAATAACAATAACACAACTCCGCCCATTTTTACAACTCTTATTCAAAAGGAGCAATGACCTTCTTCACACGAGAGGCAAAAAACAATATTTTCCCCCTAATTTCTTGAAAAAATAATAATAATCGAATTCATCAATTGACTGATTTCGCGTAACTCATATAAAAACTGATTAATAAATTTTAATTTTAAAAAACGCTTGTCAAGAGAGCTGCCTCATTTGCACTTGAAATCAGGTCCGGGAAAAAATATTCTGCGAAGGGAAGAAGAAAAAAAAAAGAAACATCGACGGAAATTTGTCACGATAAGAAATGAACACATACGACTCATTTATCATTTCATCAATCTATATATATGTATTCAACGAATAAACAAGCAGGTCAAACACTCGTTACAACGAAGTGAGTGGAAACGACTTTTCGCAATAACGGCGATGACGAGAATCCTTCTCTACCTGTTAACAGGCGAGTTGAATGCCCTCTGCGCTATAGGAAAAGGCCAAATGTAAACCTATTACAATCACTATATACACACACACACACACACACACACAATATTCATCCTCCCCGTGAACTCAAGCTTCTCCAAGCCAACCTTACCTTCATTCAGCCTTCTATATTATTTTCAAAGATGAAAACCTATTGACATTGAAAAATTACTTTCTTTATTATTTAATGCTTTATTTATTTATCAATTCCTATTAAAGAACAACGCTCCCATCTTTTCTCGCCTCATCTTCCTTGGTGCGGCTTTAACGTATCAATAAAGTCGTCGCCATCGGAGGCAGCCACCAACAAAGCTCGCTCGCTGGCTGGCTCATCGCCGTCTGACTGCTGCTGGCTGCTGCCTTACCAGTCAATGTTAAGATCGATACAGGCAGCGGTCAACAAACGCCAACGATGGAAGAGAGAGTTTTTCAAGGGCATTCACCCCGAAGGCAACAACATCGAAAAATCCAAAAAGAAAATTTAAAAAAAAATGGAGAAAGGGAAAGGAGAGAGATGAAGAGAGAAAAAAATAATTATTTCTTTTTTTTCACGTGCAAAAAAAAAAAAGCAACAACAAAAGAATTATCGAGAGGAATTAAAGACGAAGACAAGTCAAGAGAAATCGAATAGGAATTGACATATGGATTGAATAAAATTAAACTCTATAAATTAAGAGACTATTTTATGAGTCAATAGAAATCTTATGAGTATCAATCAACTCAGTGACAAACAATTATAACAATTATATATTGATATCATGTATATACAAGCATGAGTTCTTCTTTAGAAATTCAAAGCATTTTTCTTAAATTTTATATTTTAACGACTAATACGCGTAAAATCACAGATATCTCTGAACTATTCGAAGATCAACGATCATTCGCATATTTTGTATACATATCTATCTGAATCTAGGTTGATATTTGGTATAGGTTGATTCCAAATATTAATCTTCAAATGTGATAATGCTTTTCTCCTTTGTCATGTATCTATGTATCTCTGTATAAAAATTGTTTGGAGGCTATTAAATTTAATATTATTTATTATTTATTTTAATTATGCATACTAGATAATACATTCTGTAATATATTTCTTAAAATTTTTTTTTATATTTATAAAATTACAGATTTGGAGAGACATAGTTGCCAACGTTGAACGCAGAAAAGTGAGTGTCACTGGGATAAAAATCAAACTTTATTTTTCATTTTTAAATTATAGAAAATTTTTCATTTTTTATGCATATTTTCGTTTTAAAATGCTAAAAAATTAAAAAAAAATAGAATTTAAGCATTTCTATTTTTATTACATGTGCATAGAATAGGATAATTATTGTGATGAAGTATTTGTGTGAGGATCGCGATCAATTTGCTTTCATTCAATTAAATCTCTCCAGGAAATTATAGTAAACAATCAACAGTATTTTCTTTCATTATTAGTATTTTGACAGATTTGTACGGATAGAACTTTATACTACTATCACATTGCGTGCAACATATGTCGGTACCAAATCAAGGGAATTCTACTGTATAGATAAAAAATTTATAATAACATATTCAAACATATTTAAAAAAATTCTCATGTTGTTTACCCATTTGGTTTACAGTGACAATAGTCTTCATTAAAGACTGCCTTTATTGCTGAACACATATCCTGTTATTTACTTTAAAAATTATCAACGAGTCTATATATCTTGTGGTTTGCATCGGTTTATATGCTGTCCGTACTCTCTCCTCGGTAACCACTTTTTACGGGTCGGATGCTGGTCAAATCGATCCTGTAACTACTTTTGTAACGATTTATAACAACGACAACGCTGACATTAATAAAAATATTTTTATGCAGCTGCGTTTATTAACCCCGCTTTTGGGCACCTTTGCCAGTTGGGGGGGACATTCCTTCCCGAGCTGTTACATTACAATTTAAATCAATTTAATAGGAAAGTACAGATATTGACATATTGCATTAAATATTTATTAATAAATAAATTATTATAAAAGTAATTATTAAAATAAAATACCCCCTTCTGTGAATATTAATTATTCAATTAAGATCTTGTTTATTTAAAAAGATTCTACACCAATGAGAGGAGCTCTATCTCTTAACAAATTTTTATAATTTATTTATTTATTTATTTACTATCCACATCATTAATCCTCAAAAGTGGAAATTGGTTCTAAGTGATTTACAAATTGTATTTAACTATCAGTTGTCTATTTCACTAACACTTCTTTTAACACCATTTCAACTTCCAAAGTCGCTTCAGTACCATCATTACAGAGGTCCATCTCCAACGATCAACAGACGACCAGGTTTGATAGTAGAACGGAGAATATTCAATAACTCCAGAAGAACTACGTCAATGGGACACTAAAAAAACTCCAAGAAAATCATCGGAGATAAATGTGCATTTGACAGAAATAAGAGAGAAATTAGTGGAATTTTATTTTTAATAATTGCTATTTAAAATAATAATTTAGTAAATCACAAATAAGAGAGATATTAGTGGAACACAATGTAGAATTGAAAGGCCCTTTTTATAAATATCTCATTAGGACCTCTGAGTTCTCATTATTTTATTGTAACATTAAAAAAAATCTACATTGAGCAAATCAAGCAACTCGATAAATAACTCAAAAGTCAATTCCAAGCATCAATACAATGAAAAACTCTTATGCACATGTACATGTACTTCCGCATGAATCAAAGGGTTCGAATTTCGATTTATAACAATAATAACAATAGCAAATGCCATTCGTTAACGACTGTTGCCAGTTGCAAATGTCGTCGACTTCCTTCTTTGTCAGTTCGCAGAAAATGGGTCGTCGACTAAGAAAAAAATGATCGGGAGAGTGAAAGTGAGTGACGTGCAGAAAAAAAAACAACAAATAAACAAACAAACACTTTCCGACATTTATTTATAAATCCAGTACTGATTCTGAGCACTCGATATCAGCGCAATCGATTAGCAAAACCGATGATTAAGAAAAGGTCACTCACCTTCCACGATCGCAAGCGTGGGAGGATGACGTCACACAAAATGAGGATGTTATGAGAGATTAATATTTTAAACACATATACACAAATCCGTATTAATCACTCGGGCACATTTATCACGAAATTCTCTCTTTTCCTCCTTTATGAAATCATATATTATGACAAAAAGAGATTTCCAAAAAGGAAGCAAAACTAATAATAATAATAATAATAATAATAATAATAATAATAATAATAATGTTTTATATACATATAATATAGTTACAAATCCCCTACTCTTACTCGGCAGATGGCGAATTCCCCCTCCCCCTCCTCCCTGCTTCCGCCATTTCTCCACCTGTGAGTGTTGTTGCGGCCGATTACAATGGCGGCCGGCTGGCTCGGCTCCCCTATCCAAAAGTGAAAAGGTTGGAAAAAGTAGGAAGCGAAAGTCCCTCGTGTTGTGAGACTGAAATGAAAAGAAAAAGAGGGAGGAGTGGGAAATAGGGAAAAATAGACCCCCGCACAACTGCCCCTCTACCCAGAAAACTCTTCAGTCAAATGTTGTTGTCGCTTTTAGGGGCTTCTTCCTGGTTCAACGCTTCTTCGTCTGACGAAAACTCCAGATTGAGTAATCGAAAATTATATGTTTACAAAAAAGTGTGTGTATGTATTTATAAAAGGAAAAATATATAAATCCGTGTTAATCACGCCCTCTTCCCCGCCCTCTCAATGATATAACTTCTGTATATTACATACAAAAAGTCATAAGCATAAATAGATTTCAAAGGAGACTATAGGAACTATTTCATGGATCAAAAATTTTCTCCTGTTATTTATTCATTATTATTATTATTATTATTATTATTATTATTATTATTATTATAGGAAAATAAAAATTCTATACCAACGTTGAACTTTTAAAAGACTTTTCCACTTAATGTAGCCTACACATAATGTCCCACGTCAAAGGATTTTTCTAGTCCATATTTGATTATAATTTACTAGTACGTAGTGGGTTCGGGATCCGCTGAAGACTTCTCTTTAAATAAATTCACTAGAGATATGTCGGAAAAGATAGTAAAGTACTCGGTAAATTGGACCAAATGACTTAAAAGCTTGGCTGGTACCTTACACGTTAAACCTAACAAAGTCCTTTACGTTTCCAAAATGTTTATTATTATATTTTAGAAACGTATTTTAGAAACGTTTATTATCATATTGTGCAACACAACGTCGAAGTTCATTATGCCGTTTGTTTTCACAAATGAAATATATAAGGACATTCATTTTTACTATGGGCTTGCTGTTGTAACGCTGCAGAAGCCAGCAGATTGCACGCGGATGCATTTCCTCATAGGCGCCATCCACATCGGGAGGTGTTTTCGAGGGTACACCAAGTTCTAAGGGAGACAGGATCGTTCAGACGTCGATATCTCACACTCGATCGAAACTAGATGTAATGTTTATAGGACCTTTTTTGTTCCATTTGAACCATACAATGTTCCTAAACAATTATGCTGGATAAGTTTGGGTCACCCTGTATACAAATACTAAACAGACGGTTATTTTGTAAACCATTTATTACAGAATGACCTGTATGGTATCAATAAACAGAAAATCTCGTTTAAAATTTGCCTACATCACAATAAATCACAAGCATTCAGTAGAAGCCTCATGTCCACGGGAAGTATCCAAGCTAGGCTAATTCTTGCCATACACCCAGCCAGCATATCCCAGATCATCTGATCTTCCTCCTTGTGATCTTTACTTTCTTATACATAGTATAAGGAAGTATTGTAATCACGAAAAATTTGACCTCCAGATTTTCACTGATCTTCACGTTTTAGGGTTCCTAGATTACGAAAAAGTGATTTCTGGAAAATGTCTGTGTGTCTGTGTGTGTATCTGTATGTGTGTGTCCACGATAGCGTCCAAACGGCTAAAGCTATCGAGACCAAACTTTAAACTTACGATTATTATCTTCCTCTGGAGGTCTGATTAGTTTTCCAGTGGAATCGGTGAACCGGAAGTATCAGTTTACTCCAGCGCCAAAATATAAATTTTGAAATATCTCATTAAACATTGCGTTTATGAAAATTTTGTATGGGGTAACAAGTGTTTCAATTTCAATTATAAACAACTCTTGTTAAGAAAATTTTTCAAAATTCCAACCGGAAGTACCAGTTTTACTCTTGTCAAAATCCAGTTTTTTGCGAAATAAGATGGTATAGGCAAATTTGGAATCCATACCAAAGTGTTTAGAAGCTAATTTGAAGTAACTTTTATTCACAAACTTTTTTAAAATTTCTATCGGAAGTAGATTTTTTTTAGACAGTTGTTTAATTTTTTTCTGAATTTGGACCAGGTCATTTATGTATAAGAAAGTCGGGTGGTGACCACGCCTCATTTTTTTTTTCAGTGGCTGTATTTTCGCTGTGAGTTTTCCTATTCACAGATATCTTACATGTTGTTTTGTAAAAACTAGTTAACTTGTAATTATTCGATACGGCCTAAAAGTTAATGCAGCCATACTGTTAAACGGTTAATACATGCAAGCAATGTTGAGCGCTAAGCGGGATCAGTAGAAGGGAGGTATAACGAATCTTTAAAGAGATTCGAATATGTATAAATTTACAGGACATGTGTTTATTAATGTTTTATCAAGTAATAATTTCTTGTATTATAAAGTAAGCTACGTAAACATGGTGTAAGTAATGAGCGCGAATCCAAAGCAAACTGATATCAGCTACTGTGCTCCCCTATTCCAATTGACCCTAGGCCTGTTCAGCACGTGCTTTACATTATATGTACAATGTAGCTGCTTCATTGTCAGAAACTACCAAATACATTCTAAAAACTTTCCAAACAAATCAAAACAGCGTTATAACGAAACCGCGCATGTCGGGGTAGCATTAAGCGAGGTCTGATTGTAGATCATCCATTTATTTTCTTAAAATCGTTTGAAACGAACCAAAATAAATTTGTTGAGTAACCTGCTACCCGGTTATTTAACAAGAAATGACGAATGTAACTATATATAGAAAAGAAACGAAAACTTCCAATATTTCATGTATCAGTAGCCCTTCTATTTTTATAATATTTTATCTTCGTTCCTTTTACAAAAGAAGTAACGGTACGTATACTACAGATCAGATAGGAAAAAAATTCTTCCCTCAAAATCCGGAAACTATGACTAAGTTCTTCATGATCTATAATAAAGCCGTTTTCATTAAAAACAAAAAAAAAAAAATTTAAAAAATTATAAACGATCCCTAATGATTATACAGCACCATTATTAGGGATCCCTAATGTCTAGATTTTACGGAACCATTACATTCTCCTCTGTTCATTTCAAAGCCACTGAAGATGAGATACACACAATACTAATAATAGACTATATACAGGAGCAATAAACAGGAATTTAATAGAACTAGGAAGTCCTATTCTATTTAAAGAGTCGGGGGCATTCACTGAACCGTGCGTGGGAGGACGTTCAATGTGTATGTAGTGTGTAGTTAACAGTGGCCAATCCTCATCTCCATTACAAATGGCGACCGGCGAAGGAGACCACACTTACCCTTATAAAATTCACGGAAGTTACTCAGTAAAGCATTCTCCTTTAAAAGCGTCCTGCTTATCAAGCGAAAAAAAATTGTTCAAACATTGTATTTCGCGTGGATTCAATGAGATACACCAACGGCCTACATTTATTACGAGCAGCTGTCATAGGAGCGGACTGAAACAGCAAACATGGCATTTTGGTATAAATGAGATGGCCGTCAGAGTAAACAGTTCATTGGATCACTAATGGATGTATATAGATAACAGAATAGCCCTATTTCGAGAGCCTTCTTATCTAGTCCCAATCGTCAACGCAGGCGATAACCGACGAGTGGTAAACTCGTGACCCTCTTCCTACGTTTTAACCAAGAAACCCATCAATACAATTCTCTCAGTTGCTGATGTCATCATCAGTGATTCCGATCCAGTGATTAACTATGACCATTAGACAGGTAACTTCAAGGAAGCCTCTCCAGATCTATTCCCGAAGGAAATATCTATCCAAGAACTCTTTGAGGAATACTTCTCGACGGAACAGTAACAACTTCCTGCTTCTGCTACCTATAATGCAGCAGGATGTGCTTGACAGTGAGCGACCGTCCATTGCTTTCATGACACGCGGCACGTCTACGGTTATCGTTTGCTCATTTGAAGAAATAAAGATCAAAAATTCCAATATCACGCGAAAAATGGGCTTCTTTTGACAAATATGTTGGTTGAGAACTTGACTATGTTCAAAAGCATTTTCTTATATTATTATTCGTGATCAATTTTTTGGCTTTTTTCGACTGGATACAGATATGGACCAACCCCATAATTCCAAACTTTCCATAGACAACCAGTTAAAATGAGTAACGGACGTGTGCATTCCAGATAAAAATGGACATTTGCAATAACACTTATTACTTTTCATGGATCTTTCATAATAAATTTTACCAATTATCATTAATCGCCTAGCATCGCAATTTACATTTCATGGAACCTTCTATTCCATAGACCGTTTATTGTTCACCCAATTTCAAGGACCTGCTTTATGAGTCCAAAACCGCAGAAACCCACCAGAATATCATTCCTTGTTCAGTGTCTTATCGTAAGCGACCGTTGACTTCGAAGTCTGAGTTAAAGTTTGTCCCAATGAACCCAAATGGGATTGATTAAAGCTATTCCTGTACGGCAGGAATTAGTATATTTTTAGCGATGATCTTGCTGGAAGATCCTACAAGTCTACCAATTGACCTTTGCGTTTTTGGATTTTCTCCCAAAATGAGATGCTCCAAATCGCTGCTACATCAGGCTTTCGTACATCAGGATCTTTCTTTGGAAGGTCCTGGTTCGTCCAAATTTACTGGTATTGGGGGCTTTCTATTTTTATTGAGTACTTTACTGAACCCTGCTTTTTAAAATTTAACATTTGCTTTTATGATGAATGAATACGAATACTTGAAGAATACTCCACGAAAACCTTTCCCAATAATGGACTACATTAATAGCCTCGTTCATATTACTTTCACATGCTCCTGGTATTTGAATATTCAAATCGTTCCTTCGAAATGTTGAGTACTTCTATTACAGTCATAAGAAGGTGAAGCTGCTCTTTCCAGCATAGTAGGTCCGTGGAAGTGATTAACAAACCGAATATGTACATCTATACGTATACATTGCTAGTTTAGACCCTTGTTTGGCTTAAGCCGTTTATCAATAACTTGTTCCCAATTCGTCTGCGTGTCATATAATTGACTGAGTAAATTGCATGAAAACTTTGTTTATCTAAACTTGGACTAGAACTTTTCAAGAATCATTATTAAACTGTTTCAAAGTTAATCAAACATTTTAACCGGTTAACTGCTGTGATTGGCAACTGTACAAAAGAGTTTTCCACTTAATAACCCTTTGGTCGATTTATTCAGAACTCTTTAAGAGCAATGAGACTTCATCCATTGCTACACTTGACAACAAACAAAACAAAGAAATCGTCTCCTGCTTTAATATCCAACCCATGAGAGAAGGAGAAGGGCTAGTAACCCTCAAATAAAATTAAAAAAAAAAAGATTCCAATAGACAAGAAACCCGGTTCTTCATTTTGAAAGGATGACACCAACAACCCCAAAAGGGATCGCGCCAGTTCTTGACCTTGAATTCTCTCCTCCATTTCCCCTCCTTGAGAAGAGCAGACGATCCAAAGAGGGGGTTCCCAAAAATAACAGGGACCAGTAGCTGCTCTCACCCGTCTGGTATTTCAAGAAGACGATTTCATTGGTGGAGAGCTTAAAAAAAGGAGAGAAAGCCAAAGTGGAACACGTGCCTAGAGAGGAAAGTGACCTAGTCCCCTTCAGAAGTCTTAAAATTACGTCGAAAACAAAACCTAACTGGAAATTTCCAATGAATTCATGTTATCCCACCACCCATCCATCCTCCCCCACAAAAAATATTTATATTGAAAAAAAATCTTCCACTGGAAGGGGGCCAAGAAGCGCTTTCGGCCTCGTCTTCTTCTTCTTTCAGACGATCGTAAAATTCTGAATGGATTCGAGGGAAAATGCAAACACAAAAAAAAGAGAAGAGGCGAGAATGAAGGAGAGAAGAAGAAGTGGAGAAGGAGGAGAAGAAAAAAACACAGACATAAGACAAAACAAAAAAAGAGGTGAACAAATTTCTTCGAAGTGATGAACTCTTTCCATATTGAACGAGAGCCACGCGTCCTTTATGTGGAACCGATTAAAGACGCTCTGCTCTCATCTAGCCAACTGCCGTTTCTTTTCAAAAGCGAAGGTCTCGCCTGCCTAATGCGAATGTTTTCAATTTGATCACCTGATTGCCGTTACGAATCAAGCACGCGCTTATTTCTTCCAAAATACTGGTCTTTGTAATGAAAGGAACAACAAACACAGAAAATCAAAAGTTCCCGCTCTCCTTTCAGGTTTTATCACTTGAACAGTTCATCTTTCTTATGTTGACAGAGTCTTTGGCTGCTTCTTAAGGCTTTTTGGAGGCTGTCTGCTGCGATACCTACTTTTTATCCACAATGATCGTTTTCATCAAGGTTCTTCCAAGTGTCTGATACGCCTGGAATTAATAACAATCGAATCAAACAATATTGTTTATCTGTATTCGAGTAAAACTCCAGGTATTTAACTTCCATAAACTCGCCCTTCATGAACAAATGATAAAGGAAATACATTGAATAGACGAGAAGCATGATGTTCCCATCCATAATATGAAAGGCGAAAAGTAGTACCTCCTCTTGGCTGGAGGCTAAATCTAATAACTATTCTCTGCGCCAGAAGTATACCATTAATAGTGGCTATAAACGAAGAATTACGAAACCCAACAGTCGGGAAAGATGACATTATCGAGTTGACATCAAGTCCTATGTAAGGAATGACTTGAAATGCCCGAAAGAAGCTCTTTGTTATGATATTCCATAATCGGCAGCATGGATTTCACGAGTCTTTTAACTTATTTTCCACCAAAAATTACACATGTAGTGATCGGCATTGGTGGTCAAAATTATTTTTACAGGTGAAAAATTGATTAATATTAAACTGAAATGTGAGAATTGTTCTTAGAGTTTCACCGGAGTTTTCATTTTGAAAGGAAATGCTCCTAAAAGCATAGGTTTGTTATCATTCTTCGTTTGTGTTGAGATCAGTCTCGAGAAGCTGAAAAGCATTCATACGGACATAGTACAAGGGGAAGAGAATTTGCTGGAAGCGTCCAGTTGGACATGTGGAGCGCATATTGTGAACGAAAAATAAGCTATATATGTAAATCTCGTGGATTCTACAACTATCAGACATCCTATAGATCAAATCAATTTTTTTAAGAACATAAAATATTGTATAGTATTACTTATTTGAACGTGCCTAGTATACACAAATCATACTTAAACTTGCTCAAAAAAATACTTGAACAACTGAAATTCCATATTTCTAAATTTGTGACATTATTTTAGACAGATTTAGCCATTATATAAGCACTTCTGTAGACTATCCAACGAAAGAAAGCTATCCAAGCTATGGTAATCTATGAAAATCTATCTTTATTATTACATAGAACGACGGTATATTTAACTAGGAACGCCGAACTTAGGTTCCAGGATAATCTAGTCTATAAACAGAAACTGTTATCCAACAGAGTTTATAACTAATTACAGCAGTAAAGCCTTCACACCAAGAGCAATTCAAAGTTCTGTCTATTTTCACAAAACCTATTTGTATAAAACATAGAAATTAATAAAATATTTTCTAAACGTGTTGTGGGGATGAAGGTCTCCAGCCAAAAACTCCCAAAAAAATTTCAAAATGATAAGCAAGTGACTATCTGACGATCAAAACAGCTACGATAGGATGGAAGCAAAGATTTTTTTTAGAGTCGGAGCAACGAAGAAGGGGCTGAAGGACTAGGGGGATAAATTGAGATAAGAGGGGGTTAAAATAAGACGGTGTTGTTAAAAAAGGGGCTTCCATTTTTTTTTCCTTTCATCCTCTATCCCCTCCCTCGATGGCTATCACCTAACAAGCAGAACTTGTCAAGTTTTTTTCCTCTCCCTTCCTGACACTCTCAATAGGTTAAGCGACTATAGATGGATACATAAAAAAATAGAAATCCCACCCTCTTCAAAAATCTCCCTCTGCAACACAGAAACCCACTACTCCCCTTCATACTTCACTCTCTCCAAAAGGGAGGAGATTTTCAAAAGGTTTTCAAATATATAATTAGCCGTAACGAAACTTCAAATTGTGGTGAGGTCCCCCATTTCTTTGTAAAGAAGGCGTTTGGAATACGCAATAAATTTTGATATAAGGGGATAAGGAATGGCTATCCCTATAAGACAATCATTTGGAAAACTCTGGAAAATTGCTCGCTTCCAGATTAATACTTGGGGGATTCAGATTTTTTTGTATGCCGTCTTCCGGAATAGGTTTTTCACAAGATGTTCTGGTACATCTGAAAGCTGCTGGCTCTTTCAGGATTCGTCGCAGTGAAAAGGAAAAATAGTGGAGTCCATTCTTTACCAAAAGCGTCTAGAAGTTAAGAGTTTCGGTAGAATTTCAGACACTTTGGAAAACCTCCAAAATATATTACTTATGCGTTTGATCAAGATTTCGTGCAATTGAATGAAAGTTGTTAAGTGGAATAAAAAGGTATAGGAAAAAATAGACAGTGTGAGCAATTCCGAATGGCTTTGGCCTGGATATAAGCTGTTATCCGACGTGGCATGATTCAAAACGTTTCAGGGATATCTTGCCAATGACCTCCAACTGCCGGACTTATTCGACTTATCCTAACAGGCGGGATATCTGGAGATCTTGTCCTCGTGATGAGAGCCGTAGCATGCGAAGTTGGATTTATCTTGCTGAAAAGTAAGCCCCAAATGTCGTAAAATTTTCTTAATCAAAGACTGCATAAGAGAGAGAATTTGTAAAAATTCTTTATATGACAATCGATGAGGACAAATCTAGCGAGTGATAACATCTCATTTTATTTCTATCGAAACCATTCATCAATATGAAACACAGAATTTCATCTTTAAGTAATTTCTATCAAGAAGTATAGCGTACGAAAATCCTCTGAAGACTACTTCACTAATTTACCTTCCTAATTAACAACATAAACTGAATAAGAACTTGACACTGACCTAAAATCACCAAAGGTCGAATCACCAATTCCCAATAAAGGCATCAAATCTTGTCTTAAATACACAATATAATCGTTTTAGACCAAACTCTAAGAAACCATCTATGTAAAAGTACCCACCAATTCGAAGAAATCATAGACGCTCTCTTATTTCGCACGACAGTGTCTATGAACTTGGCAACGACCCCATAAAACGGAAGAACTGGTGAACTAAACAAACTCAACAAACGGTCCAACCTTAAACCGAGATCAACAACCCCAGAGAAATAATTCTCAAGAAGGCTCTAATGGAAGGCCTTAAAGAGAAAACTCGAAAGGAGGTGGGTGGGGGTTAAAGAAGAGCTTCAACCCTTAACCCACCCCCTTCCCCCCTTGTCTTTCCATCCTCAGAAGCAATAACACCTTCCGAGAGGTTATTGACTGAAGACGTTTAACCACTTCTCTTTCTCCTTTAAATAAGAACTTCCCTACCCCTACGTGTTTACCCCTCCTTTCCTGTAGCCCTAAATTTGGACCGTAAACAACCCATCAAAGAGATTGGATGGCCAACGACAGCATGTAGAGACATTCCCCTAACTTTTAATTCGGAATAACTATATAAGGATAAAAGAGGGGGTATTGGAGATGGGGGTTATAGAAAAAAAAGATAAAGAAAGAAGGGAAGGAAGTAATTGGGGTTTTTGGAGGCAAGTGAGAGTGGGAAGAGGGCAGCGACCTTGAGAAGAAGGGGCATTGACCATAGGTGAGGGATACACGTGAAAGTAGGGGGATAAGAAAGGGGTTAGGGGAGTAGATGAAAGGAGAATTCGCGTCCATCCACCTTCAATCAGCGATGTAATAGGAGTAATAGGCCAATGCACACTTCGAAAGAAATCGCTTTATGGGGCTTTTAGGGTAGATAGCGCTTATATAATAATAATAAGATAAATATAGAAGTATCCCTGTACAGTCCTGTATGTAATCACGCGGAAAAGTAAAGAAAACGTAAATTTCATAGGCAGACGAGCAATTTCCTGTCTCTCGTAGCAAAAGCACTTCCTTCAATTACACGGCCAACCATGTATGTACAATAAAACTCTATTTCGATTTTTTTTAATTTTATTTATTTTTCCTCATGCCATAACCTTTCTTTATCCCCACTCACCGTTAAATATTTTTCTACTAGCACAATATTCTTCCTTCCTTACTATCCACTGACAATACATTCCTATTAAGAATTCCTATGATCATAATCTACAGTAACCCAAAAGTCGCACTATAAAGGCTTCCCGAGGCCGATAATCGGAAGCAAAAAATATATTTCAATAACAATAGCAATTTAAACTTGTCTTATATTTAATATACATATGTATTACAGGGTGGCCCTAAGTAGATATTTAATACAACTCTTATTACATTTATAAATAAATGAAAAATATAATAAATAAAAATCGTATACTTACGTTTGGGCCACCCAGTATTATAAAAAACTCCAGTTATTATTTGTTGTTTTGGAAAATTCAAACCTGGATAAACTCCGGAAGCTATGTCTCAGAGGCGGGCCCAAGAGGGGGCCAAGCCCAGGGGTTTAAATGTAAGAAAGGGAAATGCTATTATATGACGGTGGAAGTATTTTGGGTATAGGAATTTCCTTACTGCGCGACAAGTGTTAGTTGCTTTCTGAAAATTTTGTATACGTCTGGGTTTATATTCAATGTTGCCAGGTTTTTATGCAGTGAGTGTGTCTCTTACGTGAAAGATTTCAAAATGAGTGCAGACGGACAGTGAATTCACTGCATTTAATTATTGGAGAGCCATAGCACGCGGCAAATGTTTAAATTAACTGAGTGTTGAATTCTAGGAAGAAAGTAGCCAATATCTAAATTTTGGAGTTGAAATGCCCTACAGGACAATAGGGCAGATTCGTACAGTTCAACTTTCACAAGTCCTTGATTTCAAATACCAATTCTCTATACGTATTTACTGATATTCGTTGTATTTGGTGTCTATATGTTATAGTTTGAGAAAAATGTAATGAATTGGAATGCAGAATGATCGGTCAGCTTTGGATATAGGTGCTTCTGTCAGTTTGCGACTGTTGTATCAAGGATATTCAATGGTGAATATTCATAGATGAAGTTTCAATGTAATTGCAAGATGTTGGTTTTATAATTTATACAGCACGGACATGTCTAAATGCATAATCAATGGCAGCAAGAGTGGAACAGTTACCAATTATTTTTCCGCTTCAATAGTTTCCGCTTATTGTTTTCAGCCTCGGGGCTTGTCTTCTTTAAGGGAATCATTTAGAATGTTTTATGTAGTTCTTAGTTACAATATTAGTACGATTAAATCAAAAATCCAAAGATTAGAAAATCTAATTCACTTTGTTTAATTTGTGTATGTATGACATAAGAGAGTGATGTAAATGGTTGGTACTCCTCGGATAATTACTGAGATTCTTTGATGAATATTATTCCATTTCCGAAATGCATCATATAGAAACTTTTGATTATAACTTGAAAGGACATATGACAACTCACATTAATAACTATGTGATAATATTTTTGGTGAAAAGTGAGTTTGCCAGTGAGTCTTTGATAAAATAGGTCGAGTGGTGAGGAACGATAGCCCTATGTATTTCCCTTTTCATTTGCATGCAAAAGGAAGTAATAAATGTGTTTTTCCGTAGAGAACAAATAGCCCTGTCGAAAGCCACTCTAGCTCTAGTGATTGTAAATTTTAGATGTAGATGAGCACATCAGCACAACAAATTCAATTTTTGTTTACACATTGGTCTTAAGAAAAATAACGATTTATTGACTTGCTTTATTATAAAAGTTAATCTTTTGAGTTGGAATTTTAAATTCTCAATGTAATTTCTGAAAATTATAAAATCCCAAGATTTTAACAGGTTAGATAAAACTTATTATTTGAATGGACTTACTAGAGGATCACAGACACGTTTTCCTTATATTCTTAAAAGCATCGTATTTATTTATTTTAATCAATTTTTGTACGATATAATCTGGTGGCATGGATTAGTGCGGCTACTTAAATTATATGCAAAAGTAAAATTTATAAAATAAATAAGAAAAAAAATCTATCATTAACTAAATTGCATGCACATGACAAAATCTGTAAAAGACAAGCGTGACATGATTGCGCTTTCCGAATTTCCTTCAATCAGTTTCTCCTCCACAATTAAAAGTGTTTAGACAGGTGTGAACGGACAGGTAAACGCGGCGGCGGAATCAACGCAGTCAAAAGAAGAAAGTTGGCTTCCAATGGAATTCCACCGACGAGAAGAGGCCTATTAGACAGAAGGGAGCTATGCTTCAATGCCTACTCTAAACTAGTGAACTTTTACCGAAATTGGAGCAGAGGGCCACAGGAACTGTGGATAGGTGGCGCTCTTACGCATTTTCCCTCCCCCCTCCGAAATGACAGACACACAGACAAGAGAGCCGCACAATACTTTTACCCGAAACAGGAAGACTGCAGATAGCAATGCTCCAACCCTTTTTCTCTTTTCTCTCTCTATTTACGCCATGAACTTTTATTTTATTTCAATTTGGATAAAGAGAGAGATAGCCAAAATAAAGAGAATCTGGTCACTGGATTGAACCAGCACGGTTCGTTGAGTCGATGGAAAGTGAGGACGATGAGTAAAGGAGGAAGAAAAAGGATTTGGGAGAAGCTTTGCGAAAAATAAAATAATGACTATATACACTATGTATATAGGCCTAACTCGAACATAGGACGCTTAACTCGAAACTTTTCCTTTCTTCTTAAGAAGACAAGCAAACATCAAATAGCTGCTCAACTTTCAAGTCAGCGAAAGTCCAGATTCCTTCGAAAAACTTGAACGTTTCATACAAAAGTTAATTCAAAATTTTAAAGCAAAATCCAAGTACCCGAGCCAAATCCGAGACTTTGAAATTCAAAATTTTAAAGCAAAAATCCAAGTATTTAAAATTAACTCCATAAATACACAGAAGTGAACTCTCTTTTTAAGACAATAGGAGGGAAACCAAAGGAGGGAAACAACGTCTTTTAAAAGAATAGCTTCCTTTAAATAGACACGTATGTACATTTCAACAACTAGGTTGTCTTCATCAGTGTGAATCAACCCTAATGTAGACAACCTAGTTGTTGAAATGTGCATACGTGTCTATTAAAAAAAAACAAAAAAAAATAGACTTGTATAAAAGTGGTGTCTCCCTGTTTTGGTTTCTAAAGTTTCTTTCTTTCTTTTTTTTTTTTAATTTGTTTCATAGTATAATAGAAAGTGTTTCTTACTAACCCTAACAAAGTACAACTATGATAGGTTTCAACCTAAATACATTAGCTCCAAAAATACTGCAAACTGAAATCTTTTTAAGATAATAGTTAGAAATTCCTACTAGAAATATCCATAAAATTTTCCTTTAGGAAGCGGGTTCATGTACCTATCCATACTGGATCGTCCAATGACTCAGTTTATAACCAGAATTGAGTATTTTTATAAATTTCTGATAAAATGACATTATCTTTAATAAACAGTTATTTATTATTTCAACATAAATATTTTTTTTTGAATTCAATCGAACCAATTCGGAGCGCCCATTGGTAGCATCTATTAAATTTTTTTTAATATAATCTATTAAAAATTAAATTAACCAGTGTCTATAAATATTGATATAATTAATTGAACTGACTTTCTACAAATTCTACTTTGTAATTGGATGGGGCCATTTAAAATTCAATTCTCTTACCCGGGAAAGAACAATAGTTATTCAATTGCATTTTTAATTTTACATTTTAATTTTCCACCTACATCATCTCTTCAGCATTATATCAGTTGATTTTTACTAAATTTTCAACTATACGATTGCATTTCCCCTTCCTCGACTCGTCTAATGTAACACAGCTCGGTTGTTTACGCGCCATCGGTTTCAGACGCAAAGCTCCGCGGGAAACGGCTTCTGTGGGGCATCTGATAATCCGCATTCATCATAAAAAAATCATCTTTAAACACACATTTATATAAAATTAAGCGACATAATTAACACTTCTTAAATGAACGTCAAAAATATCGTGCGCGTTGACAATGTGTTGACATATTGATTAGCGCATGCGCACGAAACAGACAAAAAACTCTCACTGACTTCTGTCCACTGAATGTGTGTGTGTGTGTTGTCTTCCAATCGATTATTCAATTAAAAAGAATAAAAAATAAAAGATTAAAAAAGATTAAAAGTTTCTTTCCTATGGGTCTATATGCGAGTAAGGAAGGACGATTTGAACGTCTGGGTCTCGCTGTAAATTAGCACTTTTTTATATTATTTATTTTTTTCTCTCCAATGCTAACTAATTGGATTCCAATGTGCAAGCATCATCATCATCGTTTCGTCCAAACAGAAAGTAATAATAAAAAATTATTTTAATGACTTTCGTTTTCCATCGAAATCCGAATCGGACAGACGCTTCTGTGAAAGGCCAAGGCCCTCTAAAAGAGTTGGGGGGGGGGAGAATTATCAACAAAAACATTTGTCTTTATTAAAACACACACACACACACACACGTACACCTGACGTAGACTCATCCCTCTCTACCTTTTTATAGGCTAATTCTTCTTTCAATATGCCAAACAAGAACATATGTTGCCTTTCGACAAAACACATGTGTTGTTCTACAATGAAAGACGAGTTCTCCTCTCTACTCCACTGATACTGATTTTCCATTTATTATCATCTATTATCCTTTTGAAAAAAGCAGACGCCAAGAACAAAGAGAAATAAAAACAACCCATACACAAACAGCAACAACAACATCAACAACATGTAGACCCTCCAAAACTGAACAAAAGCGAACCCGGCAGACTGTTGTTTCTTATCTTTATTTAACCATCGGCGGTCTTTTATAAATTGTATTTTTAAGGTGGGGGAATCCAAAAGGGAAAAAAGGGTTAAATCGAGGTGTCACTGTTCTTCTTAAATTGTCAAAGCAGTAGACGAGGCTGTCGACCTTGTTTGTCGTCTGTTTGTGCGCGTCTTTGATTGAGCAAGAGAACGAAAATAGAATGTAGCAAAGACACAGACATCTTCGGGGGGTCCTATCGTCTTTTATCCCTTGCGAAAAGAAACAAACCCCAACGGCTCTTCCGTCAGACATAAACACCATGTTATAAGCTTTTTCCTTCAATTAGGAATCCCGAATTGACGCAACTGATCTGGAAGACAAGCAAATCCCCTCGGACTTTATTCGGGTGTTGAACCCAGAGCTACCGTCATTTCAGTTCAAACGAATCTAAATGCTTTACTTTATAAATAAGTTAAGAGCTTTAAGCCTAAAGTTCGTCCATATTTCTTAACAATTCCTTGGCACAGATGCGAGAGATTTGGTAATGTGTTTGTACTGATAAAGCCGACAAGTGCGTGTATTCTTTGTGTTTTGGCAGATATAGTAATCGCCCCTCCCCATACGCCATTTTTATATCGTAAATGAGCTCACAATTGATACAACGAGTCAGTCAACACTTAACGAATGAGTTCAATTGTTCAAGTTGAAATGGGAATCGAGTACGTCCAAGTCGGAAGTGATGATTACATCTTCTCAATGAAATTAAAAAAATGAGTAGGATTGAAGAAAGAAATTTCATTAAAACGAAACTTCACCAATTTATTCATAAAGCTATATCCTGTCCAAGGAAAGGGAAATTTGGCCCAGTTAAATGTTGAACTGTTTAATTTTTATTGTAATAATGCCCAACAATTAAAATTGGAAATTTAATTGGACAAGTTATAGAACAGACTATTAGGTCGATTGAAAAAAAAATATTTACATAGGCGTAATCTTATTTCCTGATTTTAAAAAAAAAATTCACAAAAGTTCCAAAATAATCTGACTATTTTGATCAAATAAGTATTTTCATTCAAAAGTTCAAAAAAATTTCAGAATAACAGACAGTTTGATCAAAAATGCTTATAAACACAAGCTGGATGTTAAACAAATTCTTAACCTTTAAGAAATATTTTAACCACACAAATCATTCGTGTAATTATTAGGAGCTTTAGCTACTTATAAGTATGCACATATGGTCTGTACGTTTGCAGATCAACATAATGACCATAAACGACTTAGCTCGGCGGCACCAACTTTCAGGCACTTTCATAGACTCCTTCGAGTCAACTGCACTTTCCCTAACAGTGACCGTTAAAAATGTTCAATTGTCAAGATAAGGCATATGATACATCAATGAATTCGTATTGACGAGTCATGAGTAGGTATAATGGTGCCGTTTTTTTTTTAATAAGTTAAGCATTATTCAAGCTAGCTGGAAGGCCCTTAGACGGAAAAATTCATTGAGGCTAACCGACAAAACTACCAAGAAAATGAAGCTGAAATTATTAAAGATTTTGATCGACTTAACAAAATCGTTTCCTAATTTTCTAAAAGTTATTCAACAAATTTAAATCGAAATCACAGTTAAAGCTCCTTCTTGGAATCTACAAGATTTTATCTAATTTTCACAGAAACCTGCTTTGGACATTGCTCCGTTGGGGGGCAATCTTGAGCGCTTTCCTAGTATGTTACTAGTAAGAGAATAGTGCTAGTTTTATAGTTACTATTGTTAAATAATTATAAAAAAAATTTTGAATAATTGACTAAAAGTTCTCCATTTTATTTTTAAATTAATTAATCTTGAACAAAAAAATTTTTCTTTAAAAAGTCAAAAAAACCCAAAAAACTCTTAAGTTGTTTGACCAAAGAAAGCGCACAGAAAATGAAGTAAAAAAATACCAAAAACAAAATTCTGAATATACTGTTCAAAAAAAAAATCTCAAATTAGATTTTTAAGTATAAAATCTTTCCTGAAAATACCATCATATTACCAATCCTTAAAGAAAGTAAAAACGAGTTAGATTGATAAAAAAAAATTCATTAAAACAAAATTCGACTGGGCGCGAACATTTCTTCAATCTACAGTTAGCGATTTCATAAATCCATCCAACATTCAAAAACTCTCGAGTTCCTTCCGTTCGTTTTCCTTTGTTTCTATGATAATTATGCTGATGATGATGGTTCCTCCGACACCTTTTTCTCCTTTCTTTCTTCCCTTCTCCATTTTTTTCAGTCTCTCCTCCTCCTCCTCTTCAGCTAAATTGAGCTCAAGTTCATGGTTACTCTCTCTCTCCTTTCTTTTTCTCGTTTGGCTGAACTATCAATCTCCTTTCTTTCTTTTTTTACTTTAACTGCCTCTCTCTCTCTCTTCTGCTTTTCTCTTTTATTCTTACTCCAACCAGGGTCATTGTAACATAGACCTAATCTCCCTCAGAGTTTGTTGACATCGTGGCCTGACTGCCTTGCTTTGCCTTCTTCTATCAAATCAAAATGGCCACCATGTGTGTGTGTGTGTGTGTGTGTGTGTGCGTGTGTGTGTGTGTGTGTGTTGTAACCCCTCCTCATCCCAGACGTCACAATGTTTCAAGTAAAAACACTCATTTACAAGATTCACAAATAAATTCAATTAGATTTTAATCTACGTTTGCTCATCAGTCACGGCTTAATGACATATAACTGTTAATGAGCTAGATGGATAACACTGTTTACATACATACATATATAAATATTCGCCTAGGGAAGAGTAAAGTTCATCAAAGGTGTCATTAAGCAATGAGTCAAAGGTGCCATTAAGTGATGAGTCGATATCTGATAATAAATAAATTAAAAATAAATATTTAAAAGATGAGATTGCCAGAGTGACGATTTCGAATTCTTGAACGGAGAACACCTTATATTGAATCGGAATTCAAAAATTTGTAATATATAAAATATATTTTAAAAATACACAAATTCTACTCGATGCATTTTTGACTCCGAGGAGAAAAGAGAATTGGGCATCAACCAAGAATATTTTATTTGCATCATTTCTATCCTGAAAATGCATATAAGATGAACTTGATAGAGAACGCTTAATCAGGACAGTCTATACCTTTCAAGGATGTAAATGAAGATCTGAGGACACGAAACTCCCTCAATAATTTCACGTGATTTATTGAATGTTCGATGGTAACAGTTTATAAAGAATCCATTACCGTATACTGGATGTAGATTACCTAATAACATTGAAAGTCCAAAGAAAGTTAATCTCTGACATAGCATCATCTCGTGCGTGTACCTAATAAACTATTGCCGAATTTGGTGCTCTTCATGTGAGCTGTTACATTTGGTACACGTTGATATATTTAACATTGTTCTCTAATTTTACAAACTTAAAACCGCAACAAAATATGAAAATATATTTTTTTTTAATGATAGACGAGGTATTTGAACCAAGAACCGTGAGTGCTCTCGCTGTTTTACCCAATTGAGCTATCGTGGACACTGAAGAGCAATAGAAGTGGTTTTACGGACTTCTAATAAAGTCACATGACAAAAATGATTTTTTTTTTCTTTTCCTTTTCTACATTGTAATTACCAATTTATTAGAGCACTTTCTTGACTTTTAATTTATCATGTTTGTTTGTTTCTTATTTCTGTGTCTGGAACCTTTGATGGGTCTTTAACTTTTGGACCAAAGAAAGAATAAGACCTTTGGTCCAGGAAATGAATAAATAAAATTAACATTATATTTACAAAAATGTTCTACTTAACAGAGTGTATATGAAAAACGTGAATGTGTTAAGTGTCTAGCAATGTGATTAAGCTGCCTTTCTTCAAGATTTTTGTAAAAACTTCTCACTAATTATTATTTATAAATTTATAATATATTTATTGTAATATATATTTGTATAACTTATCATGTTTGTTATTTTTCTTGCAAATTGGTACTTTTTATTTGTGGCCCGTTTTGTTACTTCGCTGAAAAGCTTCTGGCAGCCCTGCGATAGACGAGACGTCAATGCTCCTCAATCCCAACAATCGCCAAAGTAGACTGCGACGTCACAGACTGTTTCTGCGCAGCCCACGTGAAAGACAGGCTCTGGCGCGGAAAAGTCACCTGACCATCTTAGTCCGAGTAACAGTGTAACCTTCATTGTTTCCAACAAACGAAAATTTGCTGATTATTGAAATCCAAGATGGAAACAATGAAGGTTATTTGGACCAAGATGATCACGTGATTTTTCCGCGCCAGGGCCTGTCTTTCTCGTGGGCTACGCTGTTTCTGGATGTGAGATTTAGTTTTTACGTTAATTTTATTATACGTTCTATTACTAAAAAATAAAGATCACGATTTCTAAAGACACAGCGAACAGACTCGGAAAGGTGAAGGGTTAACAATCAGCGCCGAATGTCACGCTTAAGATAGCGGTTGCGAAGGTGGAAAGGTGCCAAAGAAAAGTACGTCGTCACACCTTGACGAAGAAAAACCCAGACAGACCCGACGAAGGTTACATTGACCCTGCTTTCCTTCAATCAATACCCCTTTGAAGTCGATTAAAGAGGGGAGGGGAATAAGGAAAGGTGAGAAGGAGGTATCACAACAACCCTATACCGTTATCGCCATGTATAACCTCAAATTTCGCTATAACGGGAATTCAAAACGATCGCTTATAATGGGGGTGAAGCGACTTCCCCCCAGGAGAGGCATTAGCCTCTAAATAGGGGTTGAATTCTTAGAAATCCCTCACGATGATGATGATGATGATGCATCTCTCTCGTTCGCTCGTCTCTCTTCTTCGGACGCGTCGCACCCGATAAAAGCACTTGTGTTCTCGGAAAAAACCTCCATTTTACCCCAATCACCATCACCATCATCAAACACCTGATCGTCGGGGAAGTGGGGGGGAGGGGGACAACAGGCACCTTACAAAAAGTGACGCGTCCTTTTTCGCGGAACATATTCACCTCGACAGCTTTCGTTTAGAGTGTAAAAACAAAAAGGACTCTTCTTCCTTCCCCATTATTATTATTTTATTTCGAAAAATACATACACACACATATATAAATATATAAATTACAGAAAAAAAGCGAGAGAAACGAACCCCCGGCACGTGCACAGCTATTTTTAGAAGAAAAACTTAGCGAGTTCGACGACCTTCGCCTTTTTCATTTTTCTCTTCTCCAAACATTTCTCCGATCTAATCGTTCGCGCTAAAAAGCGCTCTTCGTTTATAGGGGAAAAAACATACGCCCCCGCAATTTTCCATTCATAATTTTACACGGGAACGAAAAGAGACGACATTATAAAACTAAATAACTAAAAATTCCATCCCACGATCAAAAAGAAACCAAACTTATCGATTCCGTCCAATTTTCGCAAACTCAACCAATCACACGATTCGGAGGAATTCTCGATGGAGGTTGAACGACCCCACTTACTAACGACTAATAACTACCGCACAGAGATCATAAAAACCCCTTTTTTTCGATCGGAGCTTGAACCCTCGATCCTCGGCAAGTCACGCCAAAGCCAAGAGAGAAAGGGCGTTCACACGCAAACCAAAACTGCTTCACCAACCAAACGACTTGAGGGGGAAGCCAAAAGAATAATAAAAAAAAATCCTCAAACTGAAAAGTCCATTTGCAATAGTTTCCAATTAAATTTCTGAAAAGATTAAACGTTTTTGTTTCACTTTGCAAATCCTTAATAGCGCTACAGATTCATTTACATGATGCGTAAAAGATTTGGCGTCATCGCACCTTGCCAGTAATGAATTGTTCAATGGTCAGAATTCCCTTAACGAATCAATCGGATTGGACTGAAATTAAGCTCATTTCCTGAAATGCCAAAAGAAATTTTTTAAAATGCTCTTGATTTCAGTTATTAAGTTTTACATTCACTTAGATCTTAATGGGTTTAAGAAGACCAACTAGTTATTGACATTCTAATTTGCTGACCACTGTTGTCGATACTCATTCCCTTAAGACCTTCCTTGAAAGACAGAGAGGAAATACCAGATTTGAATACGAGTCTTTATAGGTTCCTTGTAAATTCACGTATCTTCTCTTTACAAAAGGAAATACATATGAAATGTTTCCTTCGAAACATCTGCATATAGCACGGATACGAATTACTTCTTCGTGTTTAGGGAAACAACAAGAAAAGCGGCAAATATCTAAGTGACTCAAACATCTCTTCAGCTGTAAATACAATTTCCTATTCGGCTTCTATATTTCAATACATATTCAGAATTTTAAATGAACTTCCGGCATTATGCCCTTGAATAAAGATACAACAAGAAAAATGGAGATTAGTGTTGGATCGGCGCACCAGATTATTCAGGACAAGCTGGGTTTCAGAAAATTCTCCGCAAGATGTGTTCCACGCCATTTGACGCAAGAATTGAATGATGCTTGCCGATATCTTCCGGAACGTTACAGAACTAGGAGGGGGGTGTTTTTATTGCTCGTATAGCCGCTGAAGATGAGGCTTGGGTCAATCATTTTCTTTCTGAAAATAAGAGAGGAAATATCGCCATCCATCTCCTCCTCGGCCCAAGAAAGTTCGATTTTTTTGGACCCATCTGCAGAAAAATTCATGCTGATTATTGTTTGGAACAGGAATGGGGTTATTTTTGAAAATACCTGACTGTGTAAATTGCTTCTTATAATACTTTGAAACCAGCAATAAGGCAAAAACACTGGATTTGCTTTGAAAGCTCACGACAATGCCCGTCCACATATCGCTGCTGCGACTGTTCAGGCCATTGTTGGTTTCTAATGTAAGTTATTCCATGTCCTCCTAAATCTCCGGAATAGCGATTATTGGCTCTTTGAAACCTCTTAAGGAGGCTCTTTCTGATGAAGATGCAGCTGCTGGAAGATTTTTTTTTCTACAAGGAATCGACTTAATAGTAGGGGACTATGTTGAAAACATAATATCAATGAAGCAACTAGGTTCATTAACACTATTGCAATATTCTGATTATATATTGAATTTCCTTCGTATATCAAGATAGTGTCCTCTATAAAAGACGACGAAAGAACTGAATTTCATTATGTGTCGCCTGAAGCAGCACACTAATGATCCGTCGTTCACTTTCGATAGCACACGAAATCGACCCACTTAAAATAGAAGAGGGGAGGAAAAAGTTCCTGTTGAGATTTATTCATTTTCTTCATCATGGTCTTATTTACCAAACAAAACCCTTTCGTCCCATTCACACAGCCTTGCAGGGAAGTCACGTTAATGCGATCCAATTCTTCCGTCTCCATCAAAGCCAGCTATCATTATAAAGTTCAACAAAATTTTTATTTTATTAATTATTTCCAGTTTGTTTCTTCTTAATAATAAAATAAAAACTAGAGAAACATAAAAACTAAATAAAAATAAATAATAATTAAATTATATATTTTTTAAAAAATGAACCTGAAATTGTGAGTTTAATGACCTGCCGTTGAAGGCAATGCCACATAACAGTCGACGAAATTCTGCTCACTCTCTTTTCAAGGTTGCTTTAACGTTGCGGTGGAGAAATCACCAACACGGAACAGTTGTTCAGCCGTCTTCATTAATAATAATAATAATAATATCATTTTTTTTTAAATTTTATTTCTATCCATTTTCCCTTAATTTAATTTAAAAACACTCTATCCCCAATAAAACAATCCAAAAATCCGCGCTTCTGGACTTCAGAATGCAATAAATATTCGAATTTTTTATTTAAAAGAAATTAAAATTCAAATATTAAAATCAAAATTTTCATAAATTTAATATTTCATAAATTTAAAAAAATAGAATAAATTTACAATTTAAAATAACTCATCCAGCATGACTCGGTTGTTGTTATTTTTATTATTATTATCATCATCTACCTAATAATAATATTGGCAAATAAAAAGCGAGTGAATAACGCGGAAGGAATTAAAACGAGGAGGCCAGCGCAGGTAGAGTGGAAGTTACCTGAAGTGAAGAGCGAGAGCTAGGTAGAGTTCAAGGACCCACTTTCCCTTTTTCCTTTAAACTTCTCAAGTGAATTGAACTCTTCTAATTCCGGACGGATGACGTCACCAACAAAAACGAATTCATTTTCTTTTTAAGGAAACGCAACGATTGTTGAAGAAAACGTTGCCACACGATTTTGCGAAATTTCATAGTCAAGGTTAGGACGGAGGAAGATATATAAAATATGAAGAGGAAATTAAAAAAAAAAACGAAATAAAAATCAAAACAATACATGTAAGCTTTTATTGTCTATTTAAACCCAACGCTTTAACGAAAGTGTTTTGCGTCGTCCTCCATGTAAAGAAGCACATCAAACCGTCGCCGTCCGAATCGATGAGCAAAATGGAGAGCGAGGTCGACGACCCCTGAAGGCGTCGGCAGTGATGGTGGGCGGCGGAATAACCTTCTCTCTCCAGCAAGTTTCTTGACACTCTCCCGATATGACCTGTTGGATAAGATGCAACACAAAAGGCGGAAGATTCTATCGTCGTCGTCGTCCACCACCCACACACCCAACCCACTAGAGCTTCCTGCTCTAAAAAGGCGCCATTTGCGGAAGCCATAGAAGGGGAAAAAAATTGAAATAGATTTACTTTTACTTAAAGAGAGAGAGATGAAACTAGCTCCCACCTTGTCAAACCTTAACTAATCTCTGTCACGAAAAAAAAAGAGAGAAATCGAGTCCAGGTACTGTTAAGAGAAGAAGATCGATAAATCGATTACGTGTTGTTAGTTGAATCCTTTACTAATGAGAAGGTCAGTCAACTTTAAAAAATAATAAAAATGAAAAAAAAAATTAAAATTCCTTCGACTAACTCTCTTCCCAATAACGAAGCGAAATGCCTTTCTCTCTCTATACTATAATTTACTTTCGATAAACCATTCCAGTTACATAAAACACTTAAATGCAGTCATGCGCGCTTTGAAGGTCATAAAGCTCTTTTCATATAACTTCATTTATAAGAAACTTATCACTTCCTCTCCATCGTATTTTGCATTATTTATTATTGTTGTTGTTCTAAAAAGACCAAACTCGGAACAACTTCAGAAGTCAAGTCCCAAAGGCAGACCCAAATAGGGCAAAATCGAAGGGCTCAAGAAAAGGGAGTGAGAAAGTTGCAGTATTTGTGGGCGTACAAAACGCACTTTTCCCAAAAAAATATGTTTGAAAATGGGGTGCGTCCTATATGTGGGAATATTAATGTCTGAGTGTAGGGTTTGTAAAAATATAGGTTGTAGTTCAATTTTGTCAAGTTTTTATATACGGGATATGGAATAACTCCGGTTAATAAAAAGGACCATAGGAACAATATGCGCTTTTGCTGGCTCCCCACAGGCAACTTTTATTCGTATGCAAAACCTGTTTTTAGTGATTTTATTTGCATATGTGTTTTACACATACACCTAATGCGTCTTGGGAATGAAAACTTTCACGGTCATGTTATCCACATAAATTGTGTAGAACGTTCTCAGAAGGCATTTAATGGAGTTTTTATAAACGTATTAATACTCAAATTAGTTCTCCAGAATGCTCTTGAAACTTTTAATAAGTTCTGTTATGTTCTTCAGTTTTGCATAAAAGACTGCCCCTATAGTTTAGTTAGTAGGCATCATAAAAACTGAGATTAAATTTTAAAAAAACTCTATAAGTTTCTGTTTCATATGTATCTCTAAAATGATTATTCCTTAACAGAAATTTGTCTATTACCTTTGAACAACCCGTCATTTTCTAGGGCTGGTCACTCACATGATCCCGTTATTATTATGGGCTATTCTTGTTTGGACTTGCCAGCATAATAACTTATTTGTTTAAAGATCTACGTGCTCTACCCTGTTTAATTTAAAACACTCAACATAAACCGAAACCAAATATCTTTTTGCGCTTCTTTAAATTAAATTCGGACTTCAACGTTTGGCAATGTTCTGAACAGAGGAGACTGCCTTCATTAACCACATGATCTTCGTACAGAAAGTGAATTCATATAACCAGTATTCTTTACTTTATTGCTTGCATACACTAAACACCACGTTCACAAGCACAATTCTCTTAATGCAGTGATTTAGTCGATGTCTTTAATTCGAACTGTTACGCTTTTTATATCTTATTTGTGCCGGTGATTATGAAAATGGTCTGCGTTGCGTATGGACGAACTACATGTATTTATATTTAGACTTTTGCATTTGGACTGGTATTGAATTATATGTAATGACGAAACTACCAAGCCGCATAAATGCTTGGTTACGAACACTGCTTTGCATTATTATAATCCAGAAAGACACAACGTAAAAGAAGTGATAAACTCTATTTCTGCTTGGTTTCATAACTTAGACCACTATCATTAACTTTTCGTTTTCTTTCGCATGTTGTTAACTTGCCCATTCTTACTGATTGGTTTCGTTATCATTTGCTTTAAATCCATTTAAGCGTGTTTCTAGTCAAAAGAAAAACTTATAACTGAAATTTGCAATTTTAGAAGTTCACATTCCACAAAAAATTTAAAGTTCACCGAGACACATGAATATATAAAATATTCAATAACTTATTTTTTTTTCGGACAACCTTCTAAATTTAAAATCATTAGAACTGATGTTTCTAAAATTATTCATTTATTCAACTTTATTACATAATCTTTATTTTTCGCTCTTTAAAAAGCAGATAGACTGGCCCTAATACTCGTCACTGTGTGAGGCCTCAAGAAATTTAGTTAATTCCTCGACATTTTTAGTTTCCAATTGACAATAATGGCAACGACGGAAGACATTACTAACCTGACATGTCCAAGTTGAACTTGTTGGAATGTTGTATAATGTGAACTTTTAAACTTCAAATTTCAAGTATATATTTAATTTCCAACTAATAAAATTGAAATTATTGTTAAATTATTATTCGCAAGACCTTATTGGACACTACCAGTTTCAGATTCAGCGTAAAAAGAAATGAAATTTTAGGCCTAATACTATTTATTTTAATTCATTCTCTTTGTACTCGTACATTAACTAAATTCTACAAAACTTATTTTTATAAAACCCTTTACCATTATCAATTTAATTTATCACTCCTCTTAACCAGATTTAGGTACAAACGAAGACAAGTTGTTCTGCCGCCTTTTAAACTGCAGACTTCTTCATTTAACGCTCTTTTGTCTTAGCTGTTGCTGCAGAGAAAGAGCTGCGCCAACGAGGAGAGAGCGAGAGGAGGGAGGTAGAGAGAGAGAGAAAGGGGATGGCCGTTGAGGAATGAGAAGGGAGCAACAAACTCGGGGCCAAGAGGGAAAGAGAGAGTGTCAGTGTTACAAGGACCAGGAGACACCGGACCTTGAACTTGAAATGGGCGCTGCAGGGAAGCCAAGCCTCCTCCCTCTCTCTCTCTCTCTACACCACCAAATGGCCACTCGCAATGCGCCTGCGCCTTCCCTCCCAAGGACAACGAAGGAAAGCTCTCCGCCCGTCCATTTCAATCCAAACGATTCTTTTTATCACCAAACATTTTATTTGCAGTCGTTTTTAACCAAAAACTTCATTTGAGAGTATAACGAGGGCGAGTGTGCAAATGACATTGTTATACAAAGAGAGAGGGAGAGCAAAAGAGGGCGACGAAGAGATCAAATGGGAACGTTCACCTTTCCCGCGTCTCTAGGTGAGAGAGCAAGCAGACGATCAAGTTCAACGAAAACAACGGAACGCGTTCTCGCTCTCGTAAGAAGAAGAAGAAGCAGCAAGGTCGATGTAGAAACCATTTTCATCATCCCCGACACAGTCTCAATCAAAGCATGAATCACAGACAACACGCGTCTTGTGACATGAGTGTCACATGACACTTGAAGCAGCCGAATCTATTAAAATTTAAGATTTAAAATCGTTAAGACAAATACAACCCAAAATAGCATCAGAACCATTTAATGATGTCAGTCATTAAAACACGCAGCAATTAATGGCGTCACTATTTGCCATCCGATTGTCGTAAATTGAAGAACAATAGCGTCTGCACTGCCGTTCTCCTAAAATGAACAAATGGTGCAGAAATTACCTTACGCATGCGCACAAATATACATTGTTTATTGTCGCGCTTCTTTCGTTTAGCAAACCCTTTAAAATTCGTTTATTTTTAGGCATAATAACCGACAAAGAAGCCGAAAAAATAACACAATCGAGATCCTTCTGTTGCTATTTGTATCAATCAATCGCTGCACTTGAACTCAATTCCCCCCCAAAAATATTTAAAAATTGTAAAAAAAAACTCCAATAAACAATTAAAAATTTCCACTGAAGTCTGGACTCAAGGGACGAAAGTATAGGCATTAAAAAAAAAAAAAAAAGAAACGAGTAACGATATAAAGACGATTACGAATTAGACGAGACATCCTAATCAAACCAATCAGGACCTAATCCGTTTCAAAAAGGCGCTTAATCTAAAGAAAATAAAAAGTTTTCACTTCTCAGATTAAGAAGTTATCATGTCTGGGCTTGACCTCAACCAAAAAGAAGAAACATTCTTGCCATCTTTCCAAACAAACTAGACACCGGAATTCCAAACGATAACGAGTGTGAAGCAGAAGATATTTTCGTCTGTTAAAGTAGAACTCAAACAAGTCCGTTAACCAATTCCATTCTGATATAGGTTTGTAAGCAGACGCATTCAAAGCAGTATCAACATGCGCTGTTTCTCTTATCGTATTAGGTTATTCATAAGTCACTCCAGGATTTCCGAATGCTGTTCTAGAAAGAAAACATAACACTCACAACAAATAAAACAGAAACTGGACGATTTTCTGCAGCAAGAGCGCAGTAGCATAATTTGCCGTTTGAAAAAGAAAGCTTTTTTGTATTGGAATTTGCCAAAACTGAATCAATTTGGCACAACGTAGATTTCGGACAGGGTACAAAAAACAGTGAAACGGACTGCATGTGTGTGGGCAAATGAACTGGTCTCCAAGACACCTAATCTCACCCGTTGTGATTATTTTCTGTGGGGTTGCGTCAAGAGGCGTATGATTGTACCCCCCCCCCCCCTTCCACTTTACAAGACAAAATTCTGGAAACATTAGATACTAACGACGCTGACTTGTTACAAGGTGTATAAGCTAGATTATATGATAAATATCTATCGCTTGGACATATCGAGCAACTGTAAAAACTCTTGCTTCAGAAAAATTTCCAGAATTTCTAGATTCGATGATCTATTACATTTTGTTGTAAGTTTTAATAGAACAGCTTTAGAAAATGTTTGGAGTGACTTACGAAAAACGCTATATTGATATAATTTACGACGTTCTGTAATCAATTTACATAGTTATAGCCCGTCTTAACCGCTTTTGGTTCTTATGTCCGGTCTTGAGGACTGTTCCTGGGTTCGTTTTCGGACTTTGAAACCTATTTATGCAAAAAATCATATTTGGTTTACTTTAGAAATATGTTTCTAAAAGAGACTATATGTAACCGATGGCGTATAATGGATGTCGATATTTTATTACGTAACAGAAATGAATAGGTGCTACGACTGTAAACTACCTCAGAATACTAAAGGGAGTGCTGAAACAGAATCGCGTGGATTCGGCACAAAATATTCTTAATGAATTTGTTGCTTACTTCTTTACAGTAGGAGCACAATGTAAAGGTGTCTGGATAGTTTTGATTATATAGCGTATATCGTGTTCATCGTCCTTAATTAATCAACTCTGAATACCTCTAAGTACACATTAACAATCATTTCCAACCTTAAAAAACTTAAACCAAAACACCAACTTATTCGAAACACCTCAATTCTTACACTCTCGTCTATAATTTGAGTTCCCATTTTTTTCCCTCATTCTTTTTTTTAACCCTCACCTTCTACTTGATTAGATCACCCGTGGTGCCCCAAATCCCCAATCTAGTAGGTAAGTCCACCTATCTACCCACTCCATCTATTATTGCTTTCTCATTCCCTCACTCGGGGGGACATTTCTAACTGACACAAGAGGGAAAAAAGAAAGATAAAAAATAGGGGATGATATATATATATTTAAAAAAAAACAACAAGAAGCCCTCTTTTTTTTTTTTTTTTAAAGGTTGCTCCCATTTCCCATCCCCCCTCCTTCCAAAGTTTCTAAAGGGACGACTATAAAAAAAATTAACAGCAGGAGGTGGATAAGGGGATATGTGTAAGTGAAGGTCAAGGGCAAAAGCTGAGACAGCTAGCTTCCACTTCGGTGAGGCAATCTCGATTAAGGACTTCACCTCAATTTGTTCTGCTGATAAACCCCAATGAGTAGTAGCCAATTGGGGTAGGGGATTATGGAGGAACAATGCTGCAGATGTAACTGAAAATGACATTAAACACAAAGACAGTAACTTATTTCATAAAGAAGTTACAAAAAGAAAAATTTCAAAAAGCAGCAGTCTGAAAATGGTACCACTCTAACTAAAAGTTGGATTCACCAGAGACCAAAAACTGTTATCATTTTGTGATACTATATTATTCCGAACATGCCCTATTCTTTAACATGGAAAGAGGATTTGAAAAAAAAGCTCACGCAGAAGCATTTCTAAAGGTACTAGTTAACTGAATGAAATTTCTTGATTCCGTCCATGGATAAAGAAAGTTGAAATGACATGGTACACTCCTTCTCGGTTAATACCAAGTTTTAGGCTAATACACTCTTTACTTAATTGGACGAGTTTCTCTAATCATAGCATGGATTCTCGCCATGCATCACTGAAATAGGTCGTCCCGATTTTTGCCCATCATACGCACTCATCTCACCTCTACTACAGCTTGACAAGTCGAACCCACGGGGAGGCAATTTTCACTTACATATAACTATAAATTGCTTTCATCATTTCGATTGATACATAACTTGATAAACCTTAGATTTGATAAATCCGCAGACGAAAAAGGGGTCGATCTCGTCTAAAATCTTGGAACCACGACCAATTCATCTACCGGGAAAAGCGTGATTGTGAAATAAAATAGTGATACAACCTGTTAGAATATAAAATGTCCATAATTCCATCAGCCACCAAATGTGGTTCCAAAAAATTGTTCCAATACATCTGTTTCTAATAACTGTTTATTCTGCAAACATAAAGAATGCATTGATCCTTGTCTTCGGTATCCTCAACCAAACACTACTCCTGTTAACATTCTTCTACATAAAATGTATTTTTTAGTGTATCACAAGAATGTATTGTGACTTTGTGATTATTCTGTATAGAATAATATCATTACTCGTATGCAGTATCGGCTATCGAATGTTAGTCAACCTTTATATACTGTATTTCGAAATCATAAGTGGTGTCTGAATGCCTTTTGTCTGTTGGCATTGTAGTTTGTCTTTGAGGAAACAGCTCGACAGTCTCGTCGACAGCAATTTATTTCTCTCCAGCGAAAACGCTGCGCTAAAAGCGTAAGTATCCCTCATATTACAGACGTTTTAAGGGGAAAAGTCATTACTGGAGAAGTTCAAAATCGAATTAGATCTGAATTTTCAGTAGAATTATCACTACTACATATATTGAATCGTTATATTAAGCAAGTGAACAGTGTTCTTATTCACTTATAAGAATTCAGAATTTAAAATTATAAATTAAATTGCATCTTTTATTTTTGGGAACTGTTCAAATAATGAAGCGCTCAATAGTAGAAGCAAAAAACAGCAGCAGAGGTCACTTGATGAACCAACCCAAGCAATACTGGAATTTCTGGGCGTGAATAAAGAAGACACAGCAAAAAGCAGTACACCCGGTCACCCTACTGGAAGGTTGAACTTTCCTCGTTTTTATTTGCAGCTCCACGTGCTTTCAACAACCCTTTCTCAAACTCAGGTAATAAACTAAGGTGAAGAAAGTATTTCGAGGAATCTAACCTTTCTATTTCCAACATTTCACTGGACTTGTGCAAGTCTCCTCCAAAATGCTTTATTTTTCTCTTATTTATAGCAAGCAGCCCGTCGTCGTTTTATATTCTAATTGAAAGTGTCAATGTAAGAGAAAAGGGGGACAAAAGGAGGTGAAGAAGGGGGAAAGACCCCGATAGGTTTGAGAGAAAGAAAGAAAAAGGCTAGGAAAAAAAAGAAATTTTCGACATCAGTCAAAGGGGTAAATTTAGAGTTAGCGGCTTATCAACTCAAACTCCTCTCGATTGGCCGATCCCGTCTCTCTCGCTCCCGAATCAAATTATTTATAAATTTATAGAACACATCCTTTATAGTCTAGAAAGGATAATTACTAAGGAAGTGGTTAAATACAAAATCGGAGGCTTCGAAGGCTAACTTTTCAGAAGAACTGAGAATCAAATTAAAAGCTATTAATTTAAAAATGGTTAAAAGTAAATTATATTTTAACTAGAGTTAAATATTAAAATTATTTAATAAAAGAAGAAAACACTGGGATAGTGACTTGGTATATAAAGTAACAAATAAAGATAAAATAAAAAAGTAATACAAATGGTATAAAGCCAAAAAAAAAACTTTGGACAAATTGCAGTAATAAACTAAATAATAGAAATAAAGAAACCTCTTGTCTACATAAAATAGATTTACTTAGTTTTTTTATTTCTGCTATTGATCCATATCTACAGTTGGTGACTAGTTCTACTTATTTAGTTTGCTATTACTAATATATAATTTCCTGAAAAGCTAGCTAATCATAATAGTCTAAAGTAAATATTGTCTTTGGAGACAACTACTAAGCCATATGCATGCTTATATCTCGCTACTCGTTGACAAAAATATTTTTTGTTTAATTTATTTTTTTTCTAATTTCAATGTTAAATTTTTTAAATTACATTAAGTAGCTACCTCAAACGATGGTGAGTGAAAAACCGCTGTTGCAAATTTACATTTCTAAATATGAATATCCATAATATTAAATTTATTATCTGAAAATATAATAATACAAGGATCCATTGACTGAATCCTTGTAATATTGCATTTCCAAATAATACTTTTAACCTTATAAAGATTATATTTAAAATACAGTTTATATAAAACATTTTTTATAATCAAGATATATAATCCGAATATCTTTATTAAAATTATTTATATCTTATAACCGAGATTGAAACTTCTTATTTGTTAGAGGAACGTGACCAAAAGCAGGCCCCCCTCAGTTTCTGCTCTGTAAAGATGCTGCAGCATAGAAATGAAAGATTGAGATAGTAGTTTATGCAAATGCCTACTGGAAGACCAGTGCCCAAAGTGTTTACTCACAAGGGAATCCCTCGAACATGTATGTCACAGATTCCCACCAAATTGAAATATGTTACTCATCTGAAGCTACTACAGATGCTTGCAAAATAAGAGAGTGCGAAATTGTGTTTCTTTCAAAATAAACCGCAAAAACGAAAAAATTTCTGCATACATAGCCATACAAAAACTCCATTGTTAAAGCGGTTCGGATATGTGGGGTTCCCTTGTCAGTCTGTTGTTTTTCAAAGGCGATATAATGTTTTTTATGAAAGTCGGTACTTTTTATGCTCCTCAAATTTAACGTGTTTTGTGCTAGGATTTTGAAGGTGGCTAATTTAACTGTTATACCGACTTATCCCTTATTAAAACAGCTACGTATTAGTGTAAGTTTGAATTAGTTAACATGCATAGTTATCGAAAACTATTAATTCAAAAAATACATGAGGTGGTCCTAAAGCGAGCCCCCATATTTTTATGATAATCTATTCTCATCTTCTTGGAATTCTGTTGTAGGACCTAAAATGTGCACTATAAAGATTTTCTAAGGAAAAATATGCCTATATTTTTTTTTTCATTTTTTCAATTACTTAAAATGCTCTTTGAAGTAATTGTACACCTGGTATTTCCTATTTATGATTGTGTTTTTAAGAAATAAATGCTTCTCTTCATTCAATATTTATTTTCGCCTTTTAATACCCACTTCATTTCATAAAATTAAGGGACCTGGTTTTGGACGATTTTTTTTTTGAAATGGTAAAGGAGTAATATTTTGGAAAAAAAAATTTTTTTAAAAAATTGACTTATTACATGGTGTCTTTGATAGTGAGACCTGTAAAGTAACTTAACTAGGTAGGTGTTCAACATTTTTTCAATGTTTTTTTACTTCGTAGGTTTGTCTGTACATGTCAAAAACAAAATAGGGGCCAGCTTTTGGTCACTTTCCTTGATAATAAAATATTTAAATTATTTCTTATTGTTCTAACTACTAAAAGAAATATTTGAGAATACAAAAAATATTATTAAAACTGGAATAAAACAATCGATACAAAACTATAAACTTACTACACAACCACACTTATAAAATCAAATAATAAGGTAGATGAGCCATGTATACGTTCAATGCCAACACTTACTTTCGTGAATCGCCTTACAGTGGAACATTTGTAGCTGCATTTCACCGAACAGTGGAAATATTTATATCATAAACCATAAATTTTATTATAAACTATTTTATAATCTATAACTAATATCAGAATACATTTATTTAAATGTCTTTACCAGGTAATAATTTATTTCAAAGTTAAAGAATAAACCACAATCAGAAACGTTATCAATGTCGATGAATTGGTAACAGCTACAAAACATCTATGAGATACCAGGGAGAAAATTTTGAAAAATAAATAAATATTAAAATAATAATTTAATTAGATTTACGATATTAAACACTGAATTCATATGAACGGCTCGGTGCAATAAGGACTTAACCAACAGGAAGAAGTTTTTGAGAAAAGTGGTGTTATATTTATAAACGATCTGTAAATCTGTAAGGTTTTGATGCCTTGCTTTACTGAGATTGCAGTGTACTTGTGCAATTGTTACTGAAATATATTGTAAATGGATTTCACAAGCAGTAAAAATAAGAATTTCTTCCTGTGGTTTAGGTCCTTATTGCCCCGAGCCCTTCATATAGTTAACATGTCTAAAAAAATTTAACATTTTATTGAATGAGACAGTTCATTTGAACATCTCCGCCATTGAAATAGTCTATTGCATTTTACGTAGAGCAAACTTTCTTCTTTAATAAAAGCTCATTACTATGAAAAATGTCTAGAAAGGCTTAAAATAATGCAAAATTATAAAATCACAAAAAATTAATGAAACAAGCTTAAAAGGTGAAAAAAATCGACAACTGGACGAATTCATTTGGGAATTTCCCTCATCCAGTGTTTGTTGCAATCTATGCAGACACATGTTTGCTGTAATAACTGTAAAACATTTCAAAAGCATTGCTCAACCGAGTTACTTTATTACAACGTCCTCCAACAAAAGCGATTACAGACAAATATAAAATGGCGACCATGAGAGATGAGAGATGAGAGAAAAGAAAAAAAAAAGTGAAAGTTCTGTAATAAAATCAATCAAACACACAAAGGCTTTTAATATTTATATTATAAAAAATAATGGATAATAAAAAAAAGAAAAAAAATCGATGAGCAGTTATAAAATTTCATTTGAGAACGTTTCTTCGCAGCGAAGCCAAAAAAAAATTCGTCTGCGATTCTTCAATGCGAAATGAATCCGAAGAGGTCAATGACACGAGCAAAATGGAGAAAGTGAAGAAGAACACTTACAGATATTATTATTATTATTATTATTATTATTATTATTATTATTATTATTAAATTTATTCTTATAGAAATACAACTTCTCGTCTCGTCCGATAAAAAATACATAAAAACGTCCAACAACCTCGTTTGCACCATTCAAGCAAGAGGAAATCGTCTGTGTTGCTCACATTGATCAAAACCCCCATCGATATTCTTTCCTTCTCGCGAAAAAAGGACGAAACAAAAGCTCATGACATACGAAATAAACAAACAACAGCAAACGATAATCAAACAAAGACAGAGAGAGAGAGAGAAACAGAGAGAGAAAGTGACAGACGAACAAGAGCCCACTGCAGACGATGAGCAGCGAACGACCATTTCACGGATCGATGACCAAACGGCTTCAAGATCATTGTCACACTTTCACCAGCCGTACACGAGGCCATTGACCACGAGCAAGCAACTTATAATCACAAACCAACAAATAGAAAAGAATCGTGAGATCATAGAACCCAAAAATGAAAAAAAAATTATGGAGAAAGTGGCCTGAACCGAAAATCATTTTAACTCTCGCGTGCGTGTTGCGTGGGCGGGAAGAGACCTTTAATGGGTTCAGCCATTTAAAAAAGTTTAAAAAAATTCTATATTAGCATAATACATATTAAGTAAGATTATCCCTTTATTTAAATGAATTTCTTCTATTCATTTCAAAGGTCAGCATTTTTTTTTCTAAACGCGGAACGTGAAAGTGGTTTCGAGCGCTAATTGTCGAGTATTACATTACTCCAAATCAAAGTGCGCTCATTTGCAAGAGCGTGAAACCGTTTCATTATAAATTTATAGATTCGATCTTAAAGTTGCAGTAAAGAATTTTTACGTTTAACAAATTCAAAAATTAAAAATAACAAATATTCAGAATCAGAAATTTAAGAAATGAACCCTAGCGGCACCTTATTATAATATTGAAAAACGATGTGAAAAGGCTCTCGCAAGAATACTCTTAACAAATGTCTGAAATCTGAGTAAAAATGTAGCAATAACGGAGTCTCCTCTTTCCAGTTGTGTATTTTACACATACGTAGGATATAAATTCAATCTTATGTGGTTTCTCAATGTTTTTCTTATGTTGTAGAGCTGCTAGCCTCGTCGTCTATGGCAAACTTCTCGACACTCTCATCTAAAAGAAATTATTTTTCTTCCACGACAACAACGCGCCAAAAGTACAAGGGCTACTCATTATAGACATCCTAAGGAAAAATTTATTATTTTTTAATGAGTAAAAAGCCATCATCTGATAGGTTCAAACTGGATTTATACCTAGAATCTTCAGCAGAATTATCGCTGATAAGCATGCGAAGCACCGCCAAACGATTCGTGCTACTTACTCACATAGTCAAGTTTGATGTATTTGCATTAGATTTTATGGCGCGTATTAACTTAGAACAAATACAAAATTTTAAATTAAAATTAATTTTATCTCATTCTTTAATGATACTTGAGAACTTGCCCATTGCGAATAGAAACTGCTCAACAGTCAAAGCAAAACTGGCAGCAGATGATTCTGATGATCACTTGAAAAATTCACGCAATAACCTAATTTTTGTGTATGTATAAAACAATGATGAATACCACTATGTATCATTGAATTTTTTATATTTTGACTTGACATGGATTCTAAATGTTACATTAACTCATGAAATTTAAAAACATAATTATTTTCAGGTTATGATTTTAAATAAAAAAAATCTTTTAATAAGTTTGTTTTTAATGTGATCATTACTCCAGGTCATTTTATTAGCATTCATATTTTTCAATTATCATTATAATTTATATAACACACGTTACTGACAAAGCGATAGTTTTATTGTCTTCTGGAATTCAAATATAGTTACTGGAATTACTTGTACTGCTGATTACTGGAATTCAAATATAAAGAGATTGAAAACAAGATATAGATTTTGAAACACAGGTTTCTATATTTTGGGAAGTTAAGTAGCATAGCTTGATTCCAATAAAAGCAGGCTCCAGAGTTTTAGAAAGAAATTCCAAAAACGTGGAATTTCGACCTAGAGAGCGCTGTTCGAATCGAGCAAAGAACGAGCCGGACATTTGAAAATTTTGAAGACAAAAGACGGTTAAAGTTGTTAAATAGATACAACGATTCTCAGCAACGTGTGATTTATCCTACATAGTATATGAGCGCCATTTCACTTTGCGTCGGTCGAAAACGGAGAGGGAGAGGGAGCGAGAGTCAACATACTCGGGTGAAAGTGGGCCAACGTCCTTCGCAAGAGTCGCCGGGGGCAAGGGTACGCTTTGCAGTGCAGCGGCGCAGGGAACGAGAGTAACCCCGACAAACTGAATGCCATTCGCCAAGATGGCCGCTCTCCGCTCCTCCCTCCCAGCTTTCACTTTCACTCGGTCGCCTTTATTAATAATCCTTCTTAATGCCCTCGTAATGAGCGCCTCAAGCGACATTTGACGCCCCGTATCGCAATTAGGAACTCGTTAATTAATTAATGCCGGCGAAAAAAATTGAAAGAACGTTACTGTAATCCAAACGAGCATTACGGGAATTCTCGTACTTGAGTACGATGTTTATTTGTAAATTTTTTTAAACTCCCATTTCAAATAAGCTACTCAATCCTTTGCGAAAATTCTTCCAGACGCTATGCCAAAACAGAAAAGAAAGTCAGCAACAACAACAATAACAACAACAACAACTAAGAACGCAGCGAGAAGAGCGCATTCACTTTCTCTCTCTGTGTCTGGAGCGCGCAAAGGCAGTTAGCGGCCAAAGGCGGCGGAGTCAATACTCTCTGCGAGGCGTCTAGGTTACGCTAGTTCCTTGACATGGGCCAACCGCCGGCGCGGCTAACCTTCAACTGAGCGCCTTCAATGTCGCTTTCTTTTTGGGGAGAACGAGTCCATCCCGGACCATCGAACCACACCTGCTGTTGCGGCTGCTTGCCAACGCCAAAAATCTCCTGAAACTCCTTTCAAAAGGAGGGGAGAAGGAGAAGAAATGAAAATCGAAGAAAGGTCACTCGACAAAGGAGGAGGAGAAAATCGGTGTCATCGCGGTCGCACACATCACAATGCAATCAGTAGAATCACAAACTAAACGAATTTCTCAAGAAAATTAAAAGAAAAGATTAAAAGAAAAAGAACCAAACAATTTTATTTGGAGGTCGACTCCTGACCTCTTCGTCACACATCATTCGGACATATTCAGAATCTTTTCGTCATTCAGTTAAATCATTTCTTTCTATTCGTTTGATCACAATAAACTCGCCATAGTTCATTTTTCAAAAATTTCTTTAAAAAATTCATCAAATTCCTCGAATATTTCAAAGTATAAAATAGCGACGAAACGATTTTATGACAAAGTGAACTGATTTGATGCTTTTTTGATCGTCTACATTACATTTGCTACCTCTTTGAAATCATCAGATTCTGCTGTTTTACACAGAGGCAAATCTACAAAGAAACTGATCAAACATAAGCTTTAAGTCCAAATACATAGTTCTCAAGTTACAGGGTACGTTTTTCTTTGAATACGAAATGAAATGACATTCAACGAAACACACGCTATTCATCTCATTTTTGACTTATTACATCTGAACAGACATAACAGCTCACCTGTAAAAACTTATTATGGTGTTAGGTTCTTCATAAATAGTACCAACTTAAGTTGTGATATTTGTTGTTGCTGGATAATCCGAACAGGCTTCCGTCCCAACTGGTTCCATTAACTGGGTTCAACTACATTTGATTACAACACTGCCATTAAGAGTTGTAATAATAGAAAAACGGTTTCATTACGCAGTAATTGCAGAATTGCATGAATCGGTTCTTCAAGTGACTGAAAAATACTCTACTGCCATTTAATATTGAGCATTTTGAAATGGAGAGTTCTCTGTACTGTTCTTCTTGATGAAGTTGATGGAGGCCTTGCAGTACATAGGGGAAAGAAATTCTGAACGGTTTCGCCTTTTTTTCCTGGCTTTTTCATGTACTGCAAGGCCTCCATCAACTTTAATGAGCAGTTTCCATTCGTAATGAAAAGTTTTCTTAAGCAATTCTTTGGAAAGAGGAGACCCCCATTGTTGCTACGTTTTCAGTCAGAATGCTGATATCTGTTACAATATTCCTGAGGAGCCTTTTTAAATTGTGTACATGTTATTGAATAAAGTACCGCGTTTCTTAGTCGCTGGAGTCCATTTCTGACCACAGCCAAGTTGTATTGCCAAATAACTTGGTTATTATTTCAAAACAGGCCAAAAGAACAAAGAATAGTTACACAGAAATGGTAAACATCTTAAAAATCAACTGAATCATATGTTTCTAACCATTTCGTCACGCTTCGTTGATCCCTCAAACACTCCACCAAAATCCTTTCTTCAAGAAAATCTCCCCGACGCAATTCCAATATGACCCCCTTTTGTCGGCTTTTCGCTTGCAATCTCAATTATCTTCTGTTGAGGGCACGTGTCGATACTGTACTTTTATAGATACCCCTCTAGCACACCTCTTTTAATAATATCCAAAACTATAATAGATTCCTAAACCGACGACGACTAATCGAGGTCCCTTCGGGTGCCGAATACGATCGTCCCCAACACACTAAATGGGAGTAATTGAGAGAAAAATAGGGGTTACAGGTACAAAGAAGACTTTTAATAATAAAAAATGAAAAGAAAGCAAACTCTGGTTAACAGCTCCTGAAACGAAAGAGGAGGGGAAAATGGCCGATCGTTATCGACCCCTGGAAATTGGTTGGCGCGGCATCTAAACGTAGGGGGGATAAAAAAGAATAAAGAAAGAAAAAAAAAACGTTGACACCCCATAGTAGCTTGTTTTATACATTTACTTATTTTTTTTAAGGGAGAGAGAGAGAGAGTTTATGACAGGTAAAAAAAATTGATAGAAAATTGGATCAATTTGGTAGTAAAAAAAAAATGGCGAAGGGAGGTTGAAAAGGAATTCTTCGATACTTTCTTCATTTTATAAAAAAAAAGGTCATGAACTCGATTTTTTGGGGGAGGTTACTTCCTTTTAAATAGGAGTTGCGTTTATTTCTTATTTAGGAAATATAAAAATTTCTTTAATGACAATGACGTCATTAGCCTATAATGTGTACGCTCGGGTTTTGCATTTTTGATAAATTTCAGTATTAATGAACAAAAATTAACGCTTTGGGATCTTACAGTGCACATTTAACTTTCACTTATTTTAACAGCCTGACATACAAACAGACATTCTGGTAACGGCGAGGCCTGTGAGTAAAGAATGACTACATTAGCACTGATTGCGCAAGAACAATCACGTAACCAATTTTCAATTTAAACTAATTTGAGCTAAGATTTATATTGTCAGCCAAACATTGCCAAATACAGTAAACAGTAATGCAGCTACAGTGAAGAGGACACTATTTGCGCAACGCCCCTTAACAGCCAGAAGGGCAACAATGCGTCTTTGGTTGTTAGAAAGTTGGCTTTTAACAATTAGGCTTATTTAACTCCTTCTCTTCAGCACTAATACTAAAATTTGAACTTCAAAATCCTTTTTTAAAAAGCTTTAACCATACTTTTTTACTATTATTGTTGTTATTAACTATTATTGCAACGGCGCACAACGGTCGAGGAGCTTCGAAAACGAAACTGAACCTCCAAAATGGCAGTGAGAGAAAGGGGTTAAAAGCACGAGAAGAGGCGAATAACCTTTTTCTTTCGGCCGACCTTGGCCTCAACTGTAGCCTTTAAAAAGAGCCGGTGCCGCCATTTTTATGACTCCTCTTCTTCTACTTGGAAAAAATGAAAAACGCTAAAACATCCAATGTAAAAAGAGAGAGATGTCTATCTATCTCCGTTTGCCTCCAGGGGGCTCTCCTTCTCCTACTCCTTGTTGTTGTTGGACTTTTTTGAATTTTAAGCAATTTTCTTTTTTAAATAACCATTATATAATTTTTTGAAAATTGCTATTTAAAAAAGTTCTCTGTAATCCATTCAGGAAGGAAAACTGGTAAATCCCATTAACGTATGCTACCTGCCCTCGAACTGTGCATCATCGACGAAACTCTTTAACCAAACAGCAGGATTTCCCATTAACTCATTACGAAAAATGTTCTCCTGATTGGACTTGCTTTGATTAACCTGAAAACAATTGGCGCTCATTCTCAGAAGCAAGTGCAAACAAGTTCTTGGTCGAACCAAATTAAATCTCATGATTCACCCAAACTGCAAAGCCACCTTCCTTCAGGATAGAAAGTGGGAAAAAAACAACTTAAAAAACGGAGAGGTACTTCTAAGGAAGAGATTCATGAATGGCGACTGACCTTAGACGTCAAAAAGTGATGAAAGGAACATTTTAACAGAGTAAGAACAGTGGGTTGTCATGTTGCCCACTGGGTCGTATGATACCCTCGAGACCGTTTTCAAATTTCAACTCTGACCCATAAGGAGAAAAGTCCTTCAACTTCGTTAGTGCTGTATAACTCCTTCCAGAAACACCTCGGCTCGGGTCATTTGCATACAGGGCCTTCCAGATGGATTAAGCACAAACGAAACTTCCAAGAACTCCATCGCCCCTCTAAAAAAAAGGAAACCGATTTCCCAACTTTTGATTCACCGAAAAAGAAACCAGGATAACCCATTCACAAAAACCTCATCCTGTTCGACACTCCACCCACACAATAAATCCCCCTTCCACAAGGAGAGAGGGACATTGGATTAACCCATATGTCAACCGAAAGGTGGCTGACCCACTGCAAGACCAATATGGAGGCTCCCGCTCCTCCTCCTCCTGTGTAACCCTGACACAAGAGTGTTCAAGGTCAAGCGACGAAAAAACTCGAACCATCAAACCGCCCACGAGAACTCATCATTTCACAGGGCGAGTCTATTCGCTTCGAAAGCCACCAACATTCGATGGTAGGCCTTTTCTTATTAATAATAATAATAAATTGCAACTAGTTCTTCGTTCTTAGGTTGAATATCATTACAGTTATCCACCTGTATATGTGAGTGTCTCTTTTGGCTCATCCTCATTTATCGCCATAAGGGCATTTGCTGCATTCATTAACTGATTAATTTCAACGCCCTATGCATTAAAAAGGAAACAAAACCACTACGAATGGACTCCACTCACTGACTTATCTACTCATTAAATCATCAAAACCGGGCGTTGAACTCTAGACCCGTTAAATAGCACTCCTCCACCTAGTCATTAATTAAATAATTAAAATTTTTTTGGAAGCTCATACCATACAAATAAGCAAGATGATAACAAAACTAACTTTAAATTTATTTGTTTTATTACAAGAATGCATCGATAAATTTATCAATTATCATCATACCCTTTCACTGGCTAGGCTACATGAAAACATTCTTGTATAACAAAATCTAGAATCGTTAGTTATTCTAACAAAATTAACAAACACAATCCCCTTATAAAGTTCTGAATGTGACAATACCTCAGATTGATCAGATCAAAGACCTCGGCATCATATACAGTGTGATTCTGAAAAAGTATCTATAATTGTAAGAAATGACAGAGGTGACCAGAATAACATTTTCTTTTAATACAATGTGGGTCCGAATTTGAACGGAAATAAAAATGCCGCCACCAAGACCAATAAGTTAACAACTCAGGTTCT